>RCUC01141376.1:0-125499 GCA_003697995.1 Taxidea taxus jeffersonii | reverse complement strand
TTTTTTTTTTTATTAGTTAGAGAGAAGAGAGAGAGAGCGAGCACAGGCAGACAGAGAGGCAGGCAGAGGCAGAGGGAGAAGCAGGCTCCCCGCCGAGCAAGGAGCCTGATGTGGGATCCCAGGACGCTGGGATCATGACCTGAGCCGAAGGCAGCCGCTTAATCAACTGAGCCACCCAGGCGTCCCCTTCCAATATTCTTAAAAGTAGTTTTTCCTTATTGAAGTCCCTTTATTGATCTGTTTGGTATTAGTTACTTTTCCTTGTTGGAAACTGATGAGATATTTATTTATATGTTTACTGTTTACTTATTACCTGTAAATTTCATAGTTTCTAAGTTGCATAAGGGCAGAAACCAGGTCTGATGTTTATTTGGTATGAGAGACATTTTTTTTCAAAGATTTTATTTATCTATTTGAGAGAGAGTGAGTGAGGGCAAGAATGTGGGGCAGGGGTAGAGGAAGAGGGATAAGCAGACTCCCCACTGAGCAGGAAGCCTGATGTAGGGTTTAATCCCAGGACCCTGAGGTCATGACCTGAACCAAAGGGAGACACTTGCCTGAAGAAGCCACCCAGGTGCCTGGTATCAGAGAAATTTTTATAGAGTGCTGAGTAAGATTAGAGATCACAGAAGGATTATTAGAGACCTTACCTTTATAGTTAAGTGGTCTGTCATATATACATTACTAATTGTTTTTTACCTGCTTTTGACAAGAACCCTGTATTAAAAAATGTTGACTATCAATTAACCAATATAAGAATCTGCTTATTTTAAAATTATTTTTGAATTAAGTATTTTAAAGTATTTTAAATTTATTATTGACATTTTAGGGAGGAACTACTTTCAGAGAATATTTATTTTAATCCTCTTTCCTTTCTTTTTTTCTTTATTTCTTGGCAGAAATCTTTTTTTAATGCATTTTGTTTTATTGTGATAAAACATATATAACATAAAATTTATCATCTTAACCATTTTAAGTGTATAGTTTGACAGTGTTAAAAGTATTCACATTGCTGTGTAACACATCTCCAGAACTTTTTCATCCTGCAAAACTGAAACTTCATACTTATTAAACCATGACTATCTATCTCCCCCTCCCCTACCCCACCTGCCCTGACCCTGCCTGGTAACCACCATTCTACTTTTTGTTTCTCTGAATTTGACTACTGTAGATACCTCAGGTAAGTGGAATCATACAGTATTTGCTTTTTTGTGACTTATTTCACTTAGCATAATGTTCTCCAGGTTTATCCATGTTGCAGCCTGTGACAGTATTTCTTTCCTTTCTGAGGCTGAATAATATTCCATTTTATGTATATAACATGTTTTCCTTATCCATTCATTCATCAGTGGTGGTTGGGTTGCCTCCACCTCGTGGCTGTTGTGAATAATGCTGCTGTAGAAACATGGTATGCAGATACCTTTTTGAGACCCTGCTTTCAGTTCTTTTGGATGTATACCCAGAATTGGAATTATTGGATCATATGTTAGTTCTGTTTTTAGTTTTTTAGGACTGTCCTTACTGTTCCCATAGTAGTTCCACAATTTTACAGTCTATTAATAGTGCATAAGAGGCATGAGGGCTCCAATATTTCCAAATCCTTGCCAACACCTTTTAATTTATTAATTAATTTTTGTGGTAGCCTTCCTAATGGGTGTGAGGTGATATCTCATTGCAGTTTTGATTTGCATTTCTCTGGTGACTAGTGATGTTGAGGGTCTTTTCATATGCTTATTGGCCATTACTATATCATCTTTGGAGAAATGTCTGTTCAAGTCCTTTGCTGATTTTTAAATTGAATTATTTGATCTTTTGTTATTGAGTTGTAGGATCAGAAGTATGATTTGCAAATATTTCCTCCCATTTTATAGGTTTTTTTCCCCCCCTCTGTTGATTGTGTCCTTTGATGCACAGAAATTTTAGTTTCATGTATCCTTCCTCTTTGGCCCCTTTTGGCTTTTGTTGCTCATGTTTTTGATGTGATAGTTAAGAAATCATTGCCAGATCCAGCCTCACAAAGCTTTTCCTCTACGTTTTTCCTTAGGAGTTTTATGGTTTTGGTGACTATGTCTCTTCTTGCTCATTCTTTTATATCCAGTACCTTGACCCCTTTCCTCATACAGGTAAACTTTGAGTTAAGCAAATTGCCCTCCATAATGTGGTTGGGCCTCATCCAAACAGTTGAGGACCTAATAGAACAAAAGATTGGCCTTTCCTGAGCACAGGGGAATTCTTTAGTAGACGGCCTTCATACTTGAACTGCAAGTTTTCAGTTCCTTAGGTTTTCAGCCTGCTGGCCCATCCTATAGATTTTGAACTTAACAGCCTCCATAATTGGATACACCAATTCCTTAAAATAAATCCCTTTCTTTTTCTCCTCCCTCTCCTTCTTCATACATATATACATACATGCACATACCATGTTAATTCTGTTTCTCTGGACAATGCTGAAGAATACAAGATTATTTAGCCCAGCCTCTTTATTTTTACAGATTTGGTAACTTAAAGGCCCAAGGAGATGAAGAAATTAGCCAAGGTCAAAGAACAAGTTAGAGAAAACCAGGTCACGAACCCAAGTTTCCTGACTTCCAATCTAACACTCTTATTACCTGAAATTGCTTTGCCCAGAGCATCAAAACTGAATTGACAAGCTCAGCTTCTCCTACTTCAAATAAAAAATAAGCATATTGACTACTTTCCATACATTAGGTCTTATCCAAAGTAGTCTATATCCTTTTTTTCTCATCAATTCTCACACCCACCCTAGAAAATGTGTTATTATCACTTTCCATTTTGTATGCTGACTTGCCTAAAATGACACATTTTGTTAATGATAGACCTCTTATCTGAACTTAGATCTCTAAAACTCTAGAACTGGAATTATTAATTACTGTATTGCATTCTCTCTATATATTTATTTTGTTCCTGTCCCCAGTGACATTAAGCAGTGAAGAAAAGATTTGGGTTTGCTCAGTTTTTGATTCTCATCAGCCTGGAGCCTTTTCCCTTCGTTGGTTTAGCAGGATGATAAATGATTCATACAACTTACGTTTAGGCCTTAATTATTTGTGATCCCTTATCTTCTGTTAATTGTGATTCTTTTCTGAATGGAAATGTCTGTGCTATTATCTAATTATTAGTACCCAAGACATTTCCAAAGTGGACACGGATTAACTTACCATGAAATTATGTGCCCTGGACTCATATTTTCTCCGCTGCCAGTAACTATTACTATCTTCCTTCTCCATCTTCCTCTCTTCTGCATTTCATACTTTCTGGTAGTAGCAGTGAAAGAAGTGGAGGAGAGTGGTGTGAGGAGGGTGTTAGAGCTTTTCAACAGTGTGTCAATGAGATGGTAGTCAGTCAGTAAAGGATCAACAATTCAGAATTGGAAAGAACCTGAATTTTAGTAGTGCTGATCTTGTACAAATTTCTCAAATTTATTGAGTTTGAGGAATTGTCCTGCAAATCTATTGTATAGCAGATTGAGAACAATTTTGTCTTGTCATTCCTTAGATATTTGGAGCATTAGATCCATAGCTTTCCTTCTGTCTTCTAGAAATCACTCAGCTCTAAGTGCTATGGTTACTTCAAAGAAGTAATTCATGGCTTTTGTCTCTGTGAGCTTAGACTCTGAGGACAAAAAACACAGAGATAGGGAAAAAAGCATAAATATTATGAGACAAAATATATGTGTAACGAAGTGTCTTCAAGTAAGTTTAGGCAATAAAAATTGAGAGAGTGTGAGAATGATTGAGAATGCTGAGAGATGGAAGGGAGACTTGAGTTGGGCCTTGTGACTTGGCTGGAGTGGATGAATCTAGCTGCTTTTAAAATAAAAATAAGAGGGGCTCCTGGGTGGCTCAGTGGGTTAAAGTCTCTGCCTTCAGCCCAGGTCATGATCCCAGGGTCCTGGGATCGAGCCCCACATCGGGCTCTCTGCTCGGCGAGGAGCCTGCTTCCCCCTCTCTCGCTCTGCCTGACTCTCTGCCTACTTGTGATCTCTCTCTGTCAAATAAATAAATAAAACCTTTAAAAAAATAAAATAAAATAAATAAAAATAAGAATTTGTTGTACATGTCTAAATATAAGATGCTTCTCATTTTTTAGTGACAAGATAATGAAAATATTTTGATCAGCCTGAATATGTAAACTTTTTCTTAAGCTTGTGTAAGAAATAGACATTAACTTTAGCTTATTAAGTTATACATACAGATTTAAAATTATATAATATAAAATGTTGCCTTAGAGTATTATCTTTTTTCTACTTGCTTCATGAAACATTATTCAAACATTTCACATGTATTTTAAACACTAGTGTCTTCTTCACTACCCAGAGTTAGTCTCCCAATTATTCAGAGCACATAATCTTAATTTTTAACTGGTTTCAGATAGAACATTTAAAATATCTGGATATGGTACTTTTCCTGGGAGTTTTAATCTCAAGTCACAAGAACTCATTTTGTTCATGAGCTCTACCATGAAACCCTTTCAAAACCCAGTCTTTTTTTAATTTAATTTTATTTTTTCATTTGACAGACAGACAACACACGTAGGCAGAGAGGCAGTCAGAGAGAGAGGAGGAAGCAGGCTCCCTGCCGAGCAGAGAGCCCGATGTGGGGCTCCATCCCAGGACCCTGGGATCATGACCTGAACTAAAGGCAGAGGCTTTAACCCACTGAGCCACCCAGGCGCCCCTCAAAACCCAGTCTTTAACAGGTTTATTTATAATGGCATCTAAAGTTTTAATTGTAAAATTATTATTCCTCTCCCTCCTCCCTTGCCTAATTAGAAAGTCCGTGCTGAAGTTCTTTGCCATCTTTTAAGCTGATCTCATCAGGGAACCTGTTTTCAGTATCCAAAACTAGTATTGCCTGAAGTAGTTTTAGACTCTATATCTTTTGTAAACAGTTTTTTCTTCTTCAAAAATAAAATAGTTTTAAGGACTCAACTGTAGTGTAATTTCCTTTTTCCTTTGGGACAGTTTTGGAAAAAGAACTTTGCCATATATGCAGTGTCATCATCTAAAGTGGATCAAAGTATGACAAGTGAGCAAGGTGGTGAGGTGAGTGAGGTGAAGGATATGGCTGAGTTGGAATGGAGAGTCTAGAACAGTGTGTATAGACACATCCAATATAGATGTTATCCTTATGTGAGTATTTCAATTTAAATTAAATGGTTAATTTAATAATTACATTAATCATTAAATGATAATTCAGTTCCTTGGTCACACTGGCTATACTTCAAGTGATCGATAGCCACATGGGGCTAGTGGCTAGTGTATTATGCAGTGCAGATATAAATTATTTCTATCATTGCAGAAAGTTCTTTTGGGTAGCTATAGTCTGGAAGGTGTCCATAGCCTCAGGAATTTAATCAGTTCATGTCTAGGAGTGATCATATTGATGGTAATAGTCAAACTTCTCTCCTTACGCATAGTTTATCACCCCAGTCAGCACCTTCCCTTCACTCATGCAGACACAGATCAAAGATGCATTAATATCTCAGTTTCTAAAATAGAATTACTGATCCAAGGATATTAGTATTGTTAGCAGATATTAGTATTGTTAGTATAGTACAGAGCTTTATACTGTGTTCATCTGAAACACAAGGTATATACCTTTCCTTATGTTGTCAGGTTAAAAAAAACCCAAATTGCTTTGTGGTGAAAAGATCAGGACTCTGGGAGTCAGAGAGGCATGAATTTGAATGTTATTCTGTATGATCTTGGATAAACCACTTATTCTCCCAGAATGTCATTTTCTTTTTCTTTTTTTTTATATTAACATAAAAT
The DNA here is from genome assembly GCA_003697995.1 of Taxidea taxus jeffersonii. Taxonomy (NCBI): domain Eukaryota; kingdom Metazoa; phylum Chordata; class Mammalia; order Carnivora; family Mustelidae; genus Taxidea; species Taxidea taxus. The sequence continues at coordinate 119,705 of RCUC01141376.1, read as the reverse complement.
GTATTATTTGTTTCAGGGGTGTAGTCTGTGAATCATCAGTCTTACACAATTCATAGCACTCACCATAACACATACCCTCCCCAATGTCCATTACCCTGTCACCCCATCCTTCCCACCCCACTGCCCTCCAACAACCCTCAGTTTGTTTCTCAGATTAAGGGTCTCTTATGTTTTGTCTCCCTCCCCAGTCCCATCTTATTTCATTTTTCCGTCCCTTCCCCTCTGGCCCCCCGCTGTGCCTCTCAAATTCCTCATATCAGTGAGATCATATGATAATTGTCTTTCTCTCATTACAGAATGTCATTTTCTTCATCATGCTTGCTTCATGGAGTGAGGATTAAGTGAGACATGTAATGATGTGTGATTTATTTTACATAGTTCCTTGCACATGTTGCTTCCTTCTCTCTTCATTCCTCTAAGTCCAAAAAGACATCTAATTCACTTTGAATTAATTAGTTCTAATTAATCACTTAACACTTGCATTCATAAATTCACCAGAAGATATTTATTGAGCATTTACGTAAGCAAAGATTTCATCTCAGTGGTAGGAGTATAGCAGTGAACCAAAACAGGTAAGAATCTCTGTCTTCATGGTGCTTACATATTCATAGGAGACAAACTACAAATGATATAAATAGGTAACATAGTGTGTCAGAAAGTGACCATTTCTTTTTTATTTCTTATTTTTTAGGTTTTATGTATTTGTTTGAGAGAGAGAGAGCATGCGCATGAGCGCAGGGTGAGGGGCAGAGGGGAAGCAGACTCCCTGTTGAGCAGGGGGCCTGATGCTGGTCTCCATCCCAGAACTCCAGGATCATGACCTGAGCCGAAGGCAGATGCTTAATCAATTGAGCCACCTAGGCGCCCCAGAAATTTATCATTTCTAAGGGGGGCGGGGAACAAAACAGAGAAGGAGGATAAAAGTTTGTTGGGTGGGCATCTGTAGTTTTCTAGAAAAGGTAGGCAGGTGACAATTGAATAAAGACCTGGTGGAAGGGGAGTTAGTGAATGTACCGTGTATCTGTGGGCAAGACCTTTTCAGGCAGGCGGAATAGTAACTACTATTACCCTGAAGTTGGAAATCAGGCTTCTGTTTTCCAGGAACATCAAGAAGACACGTGTGGCTCAGGAAAAGAGGAGGGGGTGAAGTTAGAGATTATAGGAGAGAGGGAGCAATAAGGCATATTAAGGATGTCATTTTTTTTTTTTATGTCAGAGAAAAAAGTGGAAGATTTTGAGTAAAGGGTTGACATGGTCTGACTTACATTTTAGTGACTTCATTATGGCCACTCTGATGAGAATACACTAAAGATGAGCAGGGGCAATGCAAGGAAATCAGGAGGCTATGGCAATAATAGAGAAGAGAGAAGATGGAGGCTTCACATGGCACATAGCAGTGCAATGTGATCAAATTTTGAATGTGTTTTAACATTTTAGCTGTCAGAACTTTTGAATAAATGGGAAAGAGGAAGTCAAGGATAACACCAAGGGTTTTGACTGGATGAACTGGAAGAATGGTGTTGTCATTTATTGTCACTTAGATAGAGACACTTTCTATATTCTACTTAATGTATTCTTATTTTTCCTCCTCACTTCCCAGGGTTTGGGGCTGTCTTGTCCATGTGTTATCCACAATACCTTAGCACATTTCTTCTTCTTCTTTTTTAAGTTAGTACAGAGTAATTGCAACCTACTTCCCTGAATTAAGTTGATTTTAGATGTTCCGTCAACCACAAAATGGAGACAGCTATATTTAGGACCACTAATAACAAGGAAGAGTGTTTTCCTTGTGTTGATGCTTGTAACATAGAGCAGATCTGGCTTGTTAGCTTCCCTTTAATACTGGAGTATCTGCCTCCATAAATCCTTCATACTGCTAACCTTCAGACATTTCTATCTTTTTTAGGTTTTTAGTTTATAATCTGAATCTAGAAAAGGTAGATTAGTTGGCAATTTTTCCCTTTCTCTTTTTACATTCATTGATTAAAGCAGAAGGCAATAATTTTATACTAAGTGGAAGAGAGAGGGGTGAGTAGGTCTTTATGTGATGCTAACCAAAGTCTTAAGTACCATGTTTCCTCAGGAGGGGCAAAAAAACCTGGGGAAGGGAAGTAAGTGACTGTCACAGAAACCACCTTTTCTTTTCTCTCTCTTTTTTTAAAAGTTTTATTTATTTATTTGACAGAGATCACAAGTAGGCAGAGAGGCAGGCAGAGAGAGAGAGGGGGAAGCAGACTCCCTGCTGAGCAGAGCCAGATGTGGGGCTCGATCCCAGGACCCTGGGATCATGACCTGAGCTGAAGGCAGAGGCTTTAACCCACTGAGCCACCCAGGCGCCCCAGAAACCACCTTTTCTAATTTTTGCCTTTTGTAAATGAAATCTTGGTTGCCAGATCCTTTTGATCCTAGCTATATGGTTTTCCTAGTTTGCTCTTTGGTTTTTCATTCATAGATATTTACTTGACAGGGGTAAATCTCTTGGTACCATTATTTATCTTCGGATCTGCCTTGTGTTTCTTTGTCCTTAATTTGTCTGCACCAGTCCTGATGCTGCTTGTTGAGCTATTTTGATAGTGATATCTACTTGGAAGGACTCAATGAACATTTTTTGCATTTAACTGAAAACAGATTGTGGATGGTTATATTTATTAAATTGTTCTGCTGTTTTCTTTCCCTGAAGGGGAAAAAATCAAATTAGAACTTATTAAAACAAAATATTTGGCTGTTAGGAGCTCTTTAAGGGTTACCAATTGTATTTTTCTACTACAAAAATAAAGAGCAATAGATTGATTTAAAAAAAAAAAGGTTAAAAATTTAAGTTTGGGATTGTAGGGCTGTTGAAATTCTCACTTTTCTTGTACTTCAGTTTCATCATTTTATCTGTAAGGGATAGAATATTTTAATGATGTAGACCATTATTTGAATAGTGAAGAGAGAGAAATAAGTTGTCTGCAAAAGATAAGTGTTGTGAGTGGAAAGATTTCTCGTTTTTTAGAGTCTATTCCTTTTTTCAAAATTTTATGATTAAAACTATTTGTGATTTTAAACAAGAAAAAAACATGTTTTAGAATATTCTTAAACATGGGTGGATTTAGAGGATATAATGCTAAGTGAATAAGTTAGTGAAAGACAAATACCATATAATTTCACTTATTGTGGAATTTAAGAAACAAAAGAAAGAAAGAAAAAAGCAAACTCTTAAATATAGAGAATAAACCTATTTATTAGAGGAAAGGTGGGGGTCATTAAGAGTATACTTACTGTGATGAGCAGAGTAATGTATAGAATGTTGAATGAACCATATTGTACACCTGAAGCTAATGTAACACTGTACTTTAATTATATTGGAAGTAAAAAAACTTTGTATGACAAATATTAGAATAAAGGCAGTTCATCTTTATTGAGAATTTTACTATGTATCAAGTACCATTTAAGCACTTAGTATGTGTTAACAAGTTTCATAAAATCCCAATGAACAAGTAGGGTTATTGCTTCCATTTTACTGATGAGAGAACTGGGAGAGAACCTTCTCAAGATTATACAACTGTAAATAATGGAGATAGAAAACAATGGATTTCTGGCTTAAGAGCCTCCACTCCTCACTTTGAGTGTATTTAATAACATGAGATTCTGAAGGATCTATGCCTTTAGGTAACTTCTATGTCTATATCTACGCCTTTAAGTAACTTCTAGAATAATAAATGGTTTAGGGGGAATTAATAGATTGTATATGTAATGTCAGAATAAAGGATTTTATATAGATCTCTAAAATACTTAAAGTTGTGCCCAAACCTTGCTGTGCATAAGAATCACTTGAAGAGTTCGTGAGGGGAAAAAAAAATCTGGACCCCATTTCAGACTACCTGAATTTTAATCACTGGGAGCAGGACTTTAATATATCTGTCTTTCTAGGCCAGCATGAGGCAGACATTTATGCACCAGTGGTATATAGTATATAACAAAATAGCCTAAGACAAAAACAATGTGTGATAAGGATGAATAATTATGGTGGCTAACATTGTAGAGTACTTTTGTATTATCTCACTTACTTGTTGTAACAAACAATTGTAAATTAAGTTGGTATTATTACCTCCAGTTTGTAGATGGGGAAACTAAATCTTAGAGTAGTTCAGTTAACATGGTCAAAGTCACACAGCTGATGAGCACGTGATAAAACTAGGATTTGAAAACAGATCTGCCAGATTACAGGGCATAGAACATCCCATAGTTGACCCTGTTAAATTATAGTAGGTTATAGATCAGAGAAAACTGAATACTGAATATGAATTGTTACTGTAGGGTTTTTTTTTTTTTTGCCTAAAAAAAGATATAAAAAGAATATATAAAAATTAATGTTTATATGCCATCTCCTTTTTACACATTTTCTAATAATGACAGTAGGTCATCATAGTTGGTAAATTCCCTAAGGGCCAGTTTCACTTTTAAAAATTTGGTTAATGCATATATGTAACTGTAACTGAGATTTGTATTGAGGCTCAGATGTCTCTCTATATATATCCTCCTACTTCTCTGATACTTCTATTTAATATTTTCTCTGATGTTATTTTTCCTCCATACTCCTGAAATGTTGGCATTTCAGAAGTTCCATCATGAGGCTTTTCTTCACACTATTTCCTCATTTCAGATAAACTTAATCTACTGTTAAGACTTCTGCAAAGACTTTAACAAATATGGTATTATAACACATAACATGAAATGTATCATCTTAATCATTTTTAAGTATATGGTTCAGTAGTGTTAAATATATTCACATTGTTGTGAAACAGATCTCCAGAATGTTTTCATCTTGCCAAACTGAAACTCTATGCCCATTAATCTACAACTTTCCCTTTTTCCCTCCTCCCAGCTCCTGGTAACTACTATTCTACTTTCTGTTTCTATGAATTCCACTATTCTAGGTACTTCATATTAGTAGAATCATATGGAAATTGTTATTTTTTGGCATTTGACATTTTTCGCTTATTTCACTTACCATAATGTCCTCAAGATTTATCCATGTTATAGCCTGTAATGGTCTTTCCTTCTTTTTAAAAGAAGGAAATGTATGTATGTACTACATTTTCTTTATCCATTGCTGTTAATGGGCATTTCTGTTACTTCTACCTCTTGGCTATTGTGAATTGTGCTGCTGTGAATTTTGGTGTACAAACATCTCTCTGAGACCTTGCTTTCAGTGATTTTGGATATATACCCAGACGTGAGACTTCTGGATCCTTTGGTAGTTTTATTTTTTCCAAACACCTTTATTTTTTTTATTTTTTAATTTTTTTTAAAAGAGCATGTGGGAGTAGAGAAGGGCAGGGGAAAGGGACAGAGAGAATCTTAAGCAGCCTCCATGCCCAGTATGGAACATCACATTGGACTCGGTTTCATGACCCTGAAATCATTGACTCTAAGATCATGACCCTGAGATCACTGACCCTAAAGCAACAGACGTTTAACTAACTGAGCCACCAGGCACCTCTTTCCAAATATGTTTAAAGTAGATGACTCATGACTCCAAAACTTGGTATCTTGATCTCACACATTTTAGATTCTTAACAGTCTATAGGACATCTCTTTATGCAAGTCCCATGTGTATTTCAAAATCAGCATGCTTAAAACTGAAGGCCTCAGATCTTACTGTCCTCACCAGCCTGTACCTTTGCTCATGTTTTTGGGTTCCTGGTATACACTCATTTATTCATTCATGTATTCACTATATGTTAACTCACACTGCTTAGGGATGATGTACAGTTAGTGTTGAGGACATATCAGTGAGCAAAATAAAGTCATTTGGATCTCACATTCTAGTGAGGGAAGACATAACAAAGAAGGAGACAAATAGGTAGAGTGTCATGGCTAGAGGAGTTCTCTTTTAGATAGAATGACTAGGGAAGATCTCTCTGAGATGACCTTTGAGTAGAAACCTGACTGAAGTGAGGGGGTGAGATATGTGGATATCTAAAGGAAGGGTATTGCAGGCAGAGGGAAGAATAAGTATAAGCGGTTTAATGTGGGAGCATATTTCACTTGCTTAAGAAATTGTAAGGAAATCAGATCAACTAGACTAAGTGAACCTCAAGGGTTGTGGAAGAAGATGATGTCAGAGAAGGAGCTGGAGCCAGCTAATGTAGTCTTTAAAGTCAGAATGAGGTCTTTGACCTTTACTCTGATAATATGGGAAGGCATTAGAGTAGGGTTTTGACTTAACATTTGTAAGTACCATGCTGGCTTCTGTGTGAAAATGCAGTAAGCAAATGGGGCAAAGATAGAAGCAGGTAGACCGGTTTGGAGACTTTTGAAATACCAATCCAGAGGAGGCATGGTGGTTTAGACTAGGGTGGTAATAGAAAAGATTGGTCAGATTCTGCATTTTAGAGGTAGAATAAAAAATTTCTTATAGGTCAGATATGGAATCTAAGAGAAAGGAATTGAGGATGACTATAGGATTTTTGACTTGAGCTATGGAATCTTGAATTGCTTACCAGTTGTGTTGATTGGGAGGACTGGAGCAGGAGTGGCCTATTCAGTCACCCAAGCCGAAAGCCTGGGCATCATTCTCAACAACTTTCTCTTTTCAGTTCGTATTTCACAGTGCTGACCAAATGATATTCCTGAAAGGCAAATTTCAGTTGTAGTAGCAGTTGCCTGCACATTATCTTCAGGTTAAGTAAAACTTTAAATACCTGTATTTGTATTGATTCTCATAATCTAACTCTTGCTTACCTTTCCAACTAGCTCCCCCTTACTGTTTCCTGACCCAAACCTTTGCTGAAGCCACACAAAACTACTTTCCATTTCTGGAACAGACTTACAATAAATAAATAAATAGATAGACAGACAAAAAATCCACCTCCCCTTCTCCCTGACCGCACTTACTCTGCTTTTTACCCCAGAAGAGCCCTGCTTTAACACTTAGTTCTAATATCACACCTTCTTCCCAGCTTTTTTTCCCTGGCATTCAAATTACTTCCACTCTTGCCTCCATAGAGTATCTTATATATTCCTCTATTCAAGTTTATAGTAAATGGAAGGAAGAGTCATCAGCTTTTGAGTCATACAGTAGAGTACTTGAAGAAGGCTTAGGAAAGGATTATCATAGTGATTAACATACCAGAAAGTAGGAATATGAAAGAACATTTAGAAGAATTTAAATATAGTAGATTGTTGGAAATTGTCTGTTACAGATGCTTACGGAAAATCAAATAATTATTTATGAGAAAAAAAAATTCCTTTCTGCCCCAGGAAGAAAGAGGAGAAAATTGTGTTATGCATCTTTTTGAGGCCTCATTGGCTTTCCACCATAATCTCATTGTCTTTCTTTAGAACTCTACAATTTAGTGTGGACACTTAAACCTACTACTTTTGTTTCTTTGGCCTTTTACTTGCATAGCTGAGAAAGTTTCATCCCAAAATGGACCCTTTTTTAATAGTTCATTTGACTAACATAATACTAATGAGGTCTGTGAAATAATAGAAAAAAATATATATTGGTCTCTGTCCCCCAGTTCCTGGCACAGAGATCTAAAACCTTTATAATTTCTTAAGTGGTAAGAATCTAGTGTTATCTTTTGTTCTAATATTTGGTTTTTGATCTTGGTTCCTGATGTAGAACTACTAAATCCCTTGGAATTTCCTGGGTGATAGGAGTGTCTTTTGTTCTATTGAGGAGATTTTGGCACCTGGATAGCTTCAGGATAGCTTCAGAAAGACCAGACCATGATTAGAAGCTTAGAACAATCATTTCTACCCCCATCCTCTAGGAAGGGGAGAAGGACTAGAGATTGAGTTAGTGATGGTTCATGCCTGTGTAATGAAGCCTCCTAAAAATCCCAGTAATACACGTTGGGAAGCTTCCAGGTTGGTGAATACATGAGGATGTGAGGAGGAAGAGTGTGCCCAGAGAGAGCATGGAAGCTCAGCATGCCTTCCTATATGCCTTTCTCTAGGCGCCTCTTCCATCCGGCTGTTCCTGAGTTATATCCTTTTATAATAAGTCAGTAATCTAATAAGTAAAATATTTTCCTGAGTTCTTTGAACCACTCTAGCAAATTGATTGAATTGAAGAGAGGATTGTGGGAACGACTGATTTTTAGCCAGTAGGTCAGAAGCACAGATAACAAGTCTGGACTTGTACTTAGCATCTGAGGGGAGTAGGCTTGTGTGACTGAGCCCTTAACTTGTGGGATCTAACTGCCTGTCCTGGGAGGAACATGTCTTGTCATTTTTGTTTTCCCTCTGGTCCTAAAACACTGTGTTCAGGGAATAAAAGAATGAATGAATTTGAACTGGTGGAAAAGAGGATGTTCTTTATAAAGGATCAGTGTGATTGGAGGAGAGAAAGTCTGGGTTTGTTGGAAGAATTCACTTGATGGCTAGAGCAGAGTTGTGAATGCTAAAATATTAGTACTTTGTGGGTCCAAGTTTATTTTTTAGGTATTTTGAAATTATTTGACTCTTGACATGCCATAGAGTAATAATTTCAAGTTGAACAAAAGTATACTAATTTAGAAAGTATTTTTCTATATTTTAAGTATTTTTAGGAGATGAAAAAAATGGTTAATGGACACGACAAAGCCAGTATTACTGGGGCCCCTGGGTGGTTCAGTCAGTTAAGTGTCTAACTCTTGATGTCGGCTCAGGTCATGATCTCAGGGTCATGAGATAGACTCTACATCAGGCTCTGTGCTGCGGTGGAGCCTGCTTAAGATTTTCTGTCTCCCTCTCTCTCTATCCCTTTCCCCTCCCTCTCTGGAGAAAAAAAAAGCCAGCATTACAGTAATTATTATTTTCCTAGTTCATAGGCTTTCCAAACATGTGGTATATGTAGAGTTGCCTGTACTTTTAGTTCTATCAACTAATAATATATATGATTATATACGTAATAAAAATTTATCACTTCTATTTTCGTAAAATTCTGAATACTTCTGTTTATAAATTCTTATAACTTAAATGTATTAAGTATTTAGTTTTACTGATCTGTAATAAGTAATTTGGAAATTGGCCAGGTGAGGAGGCTGCTAATAAGAATAAAGCTAATGATATGGGGTGCCTAGGTGGCTCAGTTGGTTAAGCATCTGCCTTTGGCTTAGGTCATGATCTTGCAGTTCTGGGTTGAGCCTGCCCCACCTTGGGGTCTCTGCTCAGTGGGGAGTCTGCTTCTCTCCCCACCCCCCTAGCTCATGTTCTTTCGCTCTCTCACTTTCTCTCTCTCTCAAATAAGAAAAAAATCTAAAAAATAAATAAAGCTAATCATGATGCTGTGATGTAATTATTGAAGCATTACTGAAGAAACATCTGGAAGAATGGTGGTCTGTTAATGAGTAATCTGTATTATACACAGAATAATGAGTATTACAGATACTCCTATTTTTATACTTTTCATACTATTTTAAGAGTTAGTTGTACTTACTTTATTTCCCGTGTATTTCTTAGCCATTTATAATTTAATTTTTACTAAACTTTAAAAATATGTCTAGGGGCGCCTGGGTGGCTAAGTGGGTTAAAGCCTCTGCCTTCGGCTCAGGTCATGATCTCAGGGTCCTGGGATCGAGCCCTGCATCGGGCTCTCTGCTCGGCAAGGAGCCTGCTTCCCTTCCTCTCTCTCTGCCTGCCTCTGTCTACTTGTGATCTCTGTCTGTCAAATAAATAAATAAAATCTTTAAAAAATATATGTCTAATAATCTCTTCTCAGATCTCATACTATTAGACCGTTTTCACATTTTTCAGTTTTGTCTAATCCTTCCTTATAATACCTTCTTTGTCCCTTCTATGACATATTCCTGGTCTTTTCCCTCATATCTAACCCTTTTGTTTTTATTGTTTTGTTTTTGTCTTTAGCTTTCTCTCCTCTATTTCTTATGTGTATGAATTCCACAAGACTCTTTGTCTCAACTTCTCTTCACCAAAGAAGAAAGCTTATAGGGGGAGGGAATTAAAATATTTTTAGGGCTGCTTTTATTTGCCTTTAACATATATTGCTTTACTAGCATTGATTTTTTAAATTACTTTGGCTCCATTTGGATATTACCTGAACTGCTTATAGTAAAATTAATTGTTGAATATATTTTTGTCCTTGCTAGAAGGCAAGCTCTTGCCTAGTCTAGAGCTCGGTATGTAGTTGGCAATTAATACATATTTGTTAAGTAAACAAATAATTCCTACTGTCACTTTGAAGTTAACAATGTTCAAAATTGAACTCATCTGAAATTTTCCTTTGCTTCTATATCCACTTACTGTTTGATGTCCAGATCAAATGCTGTCTCTTTTCTGAGACTTTCCTTAATCCTCCCCAAAATCTCTCTCCCTATTCTAGATTCCTTTAGCACGTAATACTTTTATTATACCTTCATTCTGGATTACATTTTACATATTTATGTATAAAATAGGTTGAGGTCAAGGACTAACTTTCTACCCAAAAACAAATACATTATTTAAAATGATCCTAAGGTCTTAGAAAGGAAAGTGGAGGTGTGTCACTGTTCCTTCTGCATAGGGTTACCCTCTACCCCATCTTGCTACTTTTTACTTATCTTTCAGTCTTTTTTTTTTTTAAGGTTTATTTATTTATTTGAGAGAGATAGGGTGAGAGAGAATATGTGTGCATCTGCAGGAGCAGGGGGAGGGGCAGAGGGAGAGAATCTTCAAGCCGACTCCCTGCTGAGCATGGAGTCCTTCATGGAGCTTGACTCCACAACCCTGAGATCATGACCTGAGCCAAAACCGAAAGTCGGTTGCTCAGTTGACTGAGCCACACAGGCACCCCCACTTATCCTACAGTCTTAATTGAGACATGATTTCATCTAGGAAGCTTTCTGAGCCTTGGTCAGGTGTTGACTATGTGGCTTTTTTTTTTTTTTTTTTTTTTTGGTATTTGTTTTTTAAAGATTTATTTATTTTTACTTTAGAGAGAGAGTGTGTGTGTGGTGGGAAGGGGCAGAGGGAGATGGGGAAAGGAATCCTTAAGCAGATTCGCTGCTGAGCACAGAGCCCGACCTGGGGCCTGATTCCAGGACCCTTGATCATGATATGAGCTGAAATCAAGAGTTAGTTGCTCAACCGACTCAGCCAATTGGGCATCTCTGTTTTTGTTTTTTGGTACTCCTCCAGCTCATTCATTTAACAAATAAGTATTGGGTGTCATTTAATGCCTGTGCTGTGGTAGGCAACTGGGATAAAGTAATGAACAAAGTTACTATTATCTTGTCTGTCACGTAGCCTACACCCTACGGAGAAAGGCAGATATAAAACAAATATTCACCAAATAAGTAATTCTCAGTTACTATGGAGGAAAAGCACAGTGTTCTATGTGAGAGTAAGTCTATATAGATGGGGGATTGATTAAGAAGAATTTTTGAAAAAGTGTATCTAACAGATTTCAGTTATGATTAAGATTTAGCCAGCCAAGAAATGGGGAAAAGGCATTTCAAACAAACATACTATCTTCAAAAGAAAAATAGAATTTGATGCTTTTGAAGAACACAAAGATAGGCCCATGTTGGCTAAGAAAATAGTATTAGCTCATTATACAGATGAGGAAACTGAGGCGCAAAAGAGGTTTGGTGAGTGTAGAACGTATTAAGGTCATAAAATTTGTAAGTGGGAAAGTCTAGGTTCAAATTTTGGACTTTGTAAATCCTTAGCATTCTTTCCATTATACCTTGAATTCCCGAGTGAAAATTTGAACAAAATCTTTCCAAACTCTGACATTTTGTTTCTCTTCCAACACCATAGAAAATTCTTCCACTATTTTCTGTTTTTTAGCAAAGGAGATATTTCTGTGTGGAACCATTGCTGTCAAAAAAAAAAAAAAAGAGATAATTGACCTGGAAGTAGGCAGAGATGCTTCCATTGAATTTGTGGCTTTAAAACTCATTTTAGTATTTGTTTGACTCAGGATTTATGAGCCTCTAGGTTGTCAGGGATCTATGGAATCCACTGTCTGTATTAATCTGTGAATATCTTTGTATTTTGCCAGTGGAGCATTACAGCTCTCAAAATTCATAGGAAGCATCTTACATTCTACATTATTTCCATTCAACAGAATAACATTGTAAACTTGACCCACTTCTGACAAATAATTTAAGTTAATGTTTCACAAAATACACAAACTCCTTTTGGGAATTGATTTCTAGGCAGCTGATAAAACACTGAAGTGTTACCCCTCCTTTTTTTTCTTTTTCATTTTGATATGGACTTGGATGGGCAAGGGAAGAGAAGTTGTTATGACGTAGAGGCAAAGTTGGAAACGCCAAGTTTTTTCCTCCAGGGAATGTTTGTTACCCTGCAGTGAACTGCCTGCAATCCAGGATGTTGCAGTGTGCTTGCTTAGTAGCCTGCAAAAATGTCCATATCATGTCAGTACTGTGCTATGTTCCAAGTAATTGGAGACTTGTTAGCTTAGAGACCGACTTCAGGAATGTTTTATATAAGGAAACTTATCCAGTGATATTCCTGTTTCCTTTTGTAACCTGGTACAATCATGGTATTGTATTTATCAGAGAATTTTTGCGTCTGTGTTTTTTCCTTCTAAATGCTCTTTTTTACTAATTATATAACATAAAAGACTGATTTTATTTCTTTTTTTTTAAAGATTTTATTTATTTATTTGACAGACAGAGATCACAAGTAGGCAGACAGGCAGGCAGAGAGAGAGGAAGGGAAGCAGGCTCCCTGCTGAGCAGAGATTCCGGATCCCAGAATCCTGGGATCACGACCTGAGCAGAAGGCAGAGGCTTTAACCCACTGAGCCACCCAGGCGCCCCTGATTTTATTTCTTGAGTCCATTTTTTCATTTGTGATTTTGTATCTTACTCCTCTCAATCTGAAGAAGAAAATAAGTTAAAAAAACTTTAAGATACTTATTTTACTTGTTCTGACATTCTTAAACATTGGTTTTTGTGGGTGTTTTGCTTGAATGAAGACTGTGAAAGTAAGCTTTTTATGACTCAAGATTTGGGGATATTATATGCCAAATGCATGTTTTTTTGTTTTGCTTTTTTTTAGTTTCCCAAAATGTTATCATAGTAAGTAGAGAAATATTTTAGAGAATATTTTGTATTATTAAGAAAACATTTAGTATTTTGTTTAAATTTTTTTATTTTTAAAGATTATATTTACTTGACAGAACGAGAGCGCATGAGCAGGGGGAACAGTAGAAGGAAAGGCAGAAGCAGGCTTCCTGCTGAGCAGGGAGCCAGATGAGGGACTCCTGGGATCATGACCTGATCTGAAGGCAGGCACTTAACCATCTGAGCCACCCTGGTGCTCCTAAATTTTATTTTTCAATTATTTTCCTATACAGTGCTCTCTACCCCACCTGTCTCTGAGCATTTTTCTGTTGTTGTTGTTTTTTTAAATGGCTTTCTTTGTTTTTTGTTTGCAGGCAGCTATCAATGGTGTAATACCCCAGGAAAATGGCATTCTACAAAGGTATGTTATAAGGTGCTGAATAGTAGGATGAGAATTTAGCCACACAAAAAAGAGACAGTTGATAATTTTTTTGTTTAACTTTTTGATAGAGCATTTGATCTTTGGTGTAGAAGCTCATTAATGTAGTTATTGTTCTTTCAGACAATTTTATTATATCAGTTTCCTAAAGTTTCCAACATTTAACTATATAATGTTATTTCAGAATGAGTGGTACTATTTTAATGGTGGTTTCATTTTATTTTTTAAAAAGCTTTTCAAGGGGATCTTCTAATTCATAAAATGGAAAGAACTGAATCTCAGTACTCTAGAGCATGGTTATTATCTACCTATCCAGGCGTTATCGCCTTGCTACAGTCTTTTTTTCTTCACAGTACAGTCTGTAGGTACTGTGAAGTACCTACAGTCTACCTTGCTACAGTCTTTTTTTCTTCACTTTTGGTTTCTAAATTAAGTTCATGTTAATTTGCAACAATTTGAATAAGTCCTTAATTGATGAAACTTCCCGAAGCACTGAACTATTTCACTTGAAGAATGCGTTGTTAACATGTGGAATGGTCTTCATGGTTTTGTGTCATTGCCAGAGAGTAAAATTGGAAGATGATGCCAAGAGAACTATAAGATACAAGACCATTCCTTAGACTAGAAATAACTTTTCATAAGTTTTCTTTCCTTAAAATTAGAGACTGGTTTGGATTAAAAGAAGACGCTATAGAGTCATAGGAGGTAAAACCATTCTCCCTTCCAAGTGTAGTTTAATTACTTGATTTTTACCCCCTCTTGTCTCAGTTCAAACTTTGGCTTGAATTTCGATGGCTAGGATTTCTAAGTCACTGAAGCATGATCTGCTAAGTGCAGATGAGGCAAACAGAAACAGCAGACTAGGAGTGAGATTGTTTTGGAGAGGAAGAAAAGTGCTGTTGCAAAACCATCAGAAAATTCACCATGAGCTGCAAAATGTGCTATACTTTATAGGAAACTGTATATATTTAGAAAGGAAGCAAATTCTGTTTGGTACTTGTACTACCCTTAGTAATTAATAGACCTGTTCCCCACCATTTTTCAAAAACTGTCAGAAAGAATTTCATCCAGAGTAAATGTGGTTGATATCCAGAGTCTGTAACCACCTCCCAAAAAAACCAATTTTTTTTTTTTTGTTCAAAAACGTTTAGTTTTACTGAAACCCTTGTCTAGAAAGCAAACCAGGTGATTACAGGAACTTCCTTTATGGTCATTTTTTTTTTCTTGGTTTAGAAAGTTTTAGACTTTTAAATATGGTTCCAGTTTTATTCTTGAGTAAATGTTATTCCAATTTCTGTGCCAAATTTTTGCTTGTTAAACCTTTGTGGATTCAGCTTCTGGGTTCTGAGTACATATTGATATATCTTAAAATTAACAATATTTTGCTCTGGGTGAACTGTAGAAATTTCCTCATCCCTGGAAACATCCCATCTCTTCTGTTACTGATGATACTTTTTGCTTAATATTTAACAGTAGAGATTCAGCACTAAATTGATTTCTAATACCATAAAATTTGGAGTTTAACGTTCATTAGAGAGTGGTTTTGTTTGTTTTGTTTGCTTATTAAAGGAATGAATCATATGTGCACAGAAGTAAGTCAGTTGTATCTAGCAATAGTCTTCAACTCTCTCCCTTTCTAGATTTGTTCTTTAGCTTTGAAATCACTGTGGAGGGGTGCCTGGGTGGCTCAATGGGTTAAGCCTCTGCCTTCAACTCAGGTCATGATCTCAGAGTCCTGGGATTGAGCCCCACACTGGGCTCTCTGCTCAGCAGGGGGCCTGCTTCCCCCTCTCTCTGCCTGCCTCTCTGCCTACTTGTGATCTCTCTCTCTGTCAAATAAATAAATAAAATCTTTAGAAAAAAAAATGAAATCACTGTGGAATTGACATAACTAAAAATTCCTCTTGTATATCTATCTCTTAACCAGAGGAAAATGAAAGAGGGTTCTTTGTTGCTTTCTCATTGGCTTTCCACTGAAAGTGGAAGACTTAATAGGAGTGGTATATGTAGGTAGTTAAAAGGGTTTTTGTTTTGTATATTTGACTTTTATTGTGTTGTCTGTGAATACAGCTGACTCTTAATTTGTCAGTTCATACTTCGACAGAGGAAAGAGCTACCAAAAAGATTTTTTAAAATATGACTTATTTTTGGAGGGAGAAGAACCCAGTCCCTGTGCTTTATAGCTGTTCTTGAAATCAGATTTTTTTGTGAATTCAAAAGTGGGAATATGGTTTTTAATGTACCCATAAAGTTCTAAGTAAAGAAACTTAACAATTTTTAAAGTGCTTAAGGCACTGTGCTAGGTAATTGATATATTTTTCATTATTTAATACTTACTATAACTCTAAAGAGATTCATATTTCATAATGAGGAAACTGAAGGTTAGAGAGTTTATGTAGATTTGCCCAAGTTCACAAATGTAGTAGGTGGTGAAGTCTGGTTTGTCTCATTTTAAAAGCCGTGCATTTTTTGATACCACTCTGCCCTATTCTAGGTCAGCAAACTAACCATGTCATGTCTTTTTTTTTTTTTTTTAAGTTTTTTTTCATTTGGGTAAAAAAGTTGGAATTTAATACGTGTATAAGATCTTTCTCCCATAGCTTTGTTTTTACAGTTACTATTTTAGTTGTAAGTAAGTAAAGGCAGATATTATTATCCCTCATTTTACAGGTAGAGAGAATAAGGCATGAAGTGACTTGGCCCAGATGATACAGCATGATGTTGATGGAGTCAGGATATAAGCAAGTCTTCTGCTTCATCCTCCAAGGCTTATTTCACTAGACAATATACTGCTAATACAACATATTTATAAACTGTGTGACTTATGCTGTCATAAATGTAAGCCATTCAGTCATGAAACATCAAATGTGTGCATGTTTATTTATTACATCTTGGTATAATATTTTATTTATTAGCATATTGTCCAGAGCCTTTTTAAACATTATTTTTAGAGACAGTTATTATTAGAAGGAAGTGCTAATGAATTACTTGTGTTAGTAGACAGCATAGGCTATATTTTCTAAAAATGTTATGAATCAGTAGTGTAATTTTCCTCATTGACTAAGTGGATAGTATTTGTCCACTCACATTTTTTTGACCCAGATAGATATTCTGTATGTTTCTTTGTTCATTGTTTAATTCATTGAGGAAACCTAGAGAAGACTAGGCATTTTTCTAATTATTCATTGTTAACATTTTCAGAATATATAATGCTGAGGTTTTTGATATAGAAAATATCCATTTTGGCCAATTAGTTTCTATTTATTGTCTTCTCTGGTGCTCATTTAAGAATCTGATTTTTTTCTAAAGACAAATTTATCTTTAAAACACATGCGTGTTTTTGTGTTGTTTTTGTACCTAGAAATTTTACCTTGGGATGGATTTTTAAAAATTGAAATAAACATGTACAGAGTTCCTGTTTACTTTGCTTTGTTCATTGCCTTCCAAGGATGTGTGTGGTTTGTAGAGTGAAGTTGAGTAAGGATAAAAACTCCTTTAGTTGAGGTTTAGATCTAAAATAGATTTCTCCATAGCATTCCCCTTACCAATCAGTGTCTTTTTTAAAAAAAATTATTGATTAACTAGAATAGTGAGTATATTAGATTATAGAATAGTATTTTAGTAAATGAAAAGTCTTAAAAATACTTTTTTTTGAGTCAGCAATTTTGGATGTCTTTGTATTCTATGGATACTGTTGAACATTAGTTAAAATTGATAGGATCATTAACTGGTAGTCTCTCTCTCTCTCTCTCTTTTATTTAATATTGCTAGTGAAAAACTCTAATGCAAATTCATCATTTTTAATTATTTTTATTTTTAAAGATTTTATTCATTTATTTGACAGAGAGAGACAGTGAGAGAGGGAACACAAGCAGAGGGAGTAGGAGAGGGAGATGGAGGCTTCCCGCTGAGCAGGGAGCCCGATGCAGGGTCTCAATCCCAGGACTCTGAGATCAGGACCTGAGCTGAAGGCAGACGCTTAGCGTCTGAGCCACCCAGGCACCCTCATTACTTTTTATTGATCTTGAAATAGAGTAATTAATAGCCAATACAAAAATTCTCAAATGAGAACTTTTTAAAAAATTCTCTTGGGCTGACAACACATCAGATAGCCTGGTGTGATTAGAAATGTACTATCTCCTAGAGTTAGGGTTTGGTAAAGAAAAAAAAGCACACTGGGGTGTTTCAAACACAGGGAATTTCATATAGGGAATCAGTCCCAGAAATGTGGAGCAGGTTGAAAGAGCAAAATGGGAATACTGAGATAATTCAGATATAATGACATCCGGAAACAGCTGGACCAGCAGGCCCAGTTGTGGGTGGGGTGGTCCTGCTAGGCTTGAGGAAAGCAGCATAGGGCAAGAACAGATTCACAGCTGCAGCATCCTCTGAATAGGGTGGGCACAGCCAGAACTGTGTGGACTGGGTCCAGAGTATTCCAGGAAGCCTGCTCTAGGACAGGTCTGTCTGGGAGAGCCCCCTGCTAGCCACTAAAGGGCACAGAGTTGGGGTGCCTGGATGGCTCAGTCATTAAGCACCTGCCTTTGGTTCATGTCATGATCCCAGGGTCCTGGGATCGAGCCCCAAATCCGGCTCCGTGCTCAGCTGGAAGCCTGCTTCTCTCTCTCCCACTCCCCCTGCTGTGTTCCCTCTCTCGCTGTGTGTCTCTCTGTCAAATAAATAAATAAATAAATAGCATCTTAAAAACAAAACAAAACAAAACAAAAAAAACGGGCACAAAGTCACTCCTAGTATTAGAGGGAAAAAGGAAAGTGATTGGGAGAAATTGAGGTTAACAGGACTTGAAAGACCAGAGGAAGGGCCCTAGCGATTTGGCCATAGACATAAGAGAAAGAAGTCCTGCTCAGCTGGTAATGGTACCTCTGCAGGATGCAGAGGCTCATTTTGAAGTATTGAAAGAAGCTAGAAGCTAACACCAGTGGCTGATGCTAAAACAAAGTGAGTGTCATTGTTACAGTATGGTCACTGCTAGGTCACTGGTGTAGATAAGATCAATGTGCAGGGCACCTGGTAGCTCAGGTCATGATCTCTCAGGGTCCTGGGTTGGAGTCCCGCATTGGGCTCTCTGCTTAGCCAGGAGCCTGTTTCCCCCTCTCTCTGTTTGCCTCTCTGCCTACTTGTGATCTCTCTTTCTGTCAAATAAATAAATAAAATATTAAAAAGAAAAAAAAATCAATGTGCAAAACTCTAAGAAGAAAATTTTGTGTGTGTCTGTGGACACACTTATGTACTGCTACATTTTTGTTGCTATTGCTGGTTATAAGGCCATGATTAATATTTATCAGTTTCTTCTTCCACTCTTTATATTTCCTCTGCTAGCACCTCAGATAGTCAAGTTTCTCTACTTGGTTGGTCATCTCAAACATTTATTCTTAAAGAAAATCCTCAGTGGACCTGTCTTTTTAAAATTGGTTATAGTTTTCCATTAACTCATTATTGGACATGTCCCAGAAAATAGTGCATTGTATTAGCAGCAACCCAGTTTTTTCTTGGTAATCAGGACCTCCCACCTCACTTAATCCCCCTTATTTTGCTAGTTGACTCAGTAATATGAAGAGTACAAAATGGCCAAGTGGCACTCTCAGGTTGTAATTCTATGCAAGTACTGTGGAAATATTACATTCTTTGGAACTGTGATCTTTGAACCACCAGAGCCCAAAGTAGCAGGAAGCAAAAATTCTGTTAAGTTATTAGGTGTAATAAACGAAGCCACTACTAACACTTAATTCTTATACCCATATTTTCTGGCAATATGAGAAATATCACTGTGTTTTAGTCACTGATACAAAGCATATACTACATGTTTTAAGGTGGAGACCCAAGTTTTGAGTATGTTGTCTCCCAGCTGTCTTCAGCAGGACATTTCACTGTTCTGACAAGCTAGATACTTCTGGGTAACAGAATGATGGTAACAGTATGAATGATACCAGCACTACTTTTGCTGTGAAATGAGTTCCTTGGTTAGAATTAGTGTTGTGTGGGGAAGCCTTAGATCAATAAGGTATTCCCTCAAATATGAATGGTGGTGCTGGTAGAAGTATTGCTGTCAGGGAAGTCAAGTCCATATCCAGAACAGTGTCTTTTTAAGGGAGAACATATTGCTTCCTCCTCCATGATAATCCATTACCAGATCTCAGAGGAATGATGCCATATGGCTCAGTTAGTTTCTCTTGTTTGCAGTTTTCAGACACTTTCCCTAGCCAGAGTCATACTTGGTAAGGGGATATTGATGTTGTACCTATGTCTAATCTCCACTCCTCTTGGCATGGCCTCATTATATAGTAATGCATGGAACAGCCCTAGGGTAGTAAGGGAGGAAAACTGACTTACATCAACAGAACGATGTCATCTTATGCACATTGGGAGCCTTTTTTTTTTTTTTTCCAGTGGGTAGCCCGTAGGCAGCATTCCCCTCAGAAACATACATTCACATTTTGTGTCATTCTGAAAGTTCTGTTTTCATATCTTTACCCCAGATTTCCTTGCCACCTAATTTTTCTTTTATTCTTTCCAAGTCCTGATCAGCTGGCTAACCTATTATCCATTATCCTTGGTTGAGTATAGATTTGTACCTCAGGCAATCTCTCTTTCTAAAAGAACATGTCAACCTGTGGTACAATCCCAAGTTCTCCCCACTAGAAGGCTTTTCTTTCACTACTGTCTTTCTGGGATAACTTGGGGGGCTGTAATGCTTCAGCAGTTCGGTAGTTTTGGTTGGTATGAGAATGTATATTATACAACCACCATTTTTTTTTTCCTTTCCCAGTCCAAACCTTTTCTTCCTCATTTAACTTCGTTATCTCTTATTATTGATGGGAAGTGCAAGATATAGCAGCTGGCCTTCTCCCTTGACTTGCTTGTAATCACTAGACCCCAGAAACCTCACCAAGGTGGCAGGTTCTCTCTGCATATTTTGTGGCATGTATCTTCTAATCTCTATCATAAATGTGTCTTAAAATAAATAAATGTGTCATAAAAGCATCCAAATACTTGCTACTTTTCTCTTCAGGCTTTGTTCACATTGTTATCAATGTAATGTTTTTTTGTGGAATGTCTAGGTGATCAAGATCTCTCTGGGCTAGATTGATATGCTAGAGGAGAGTTGACATAATCTTCTGAAAAAGACAGTGAAGGTATATTGTTTACCCTGCTGGGTAAAAGTAAAATGCTTGTCTTGGTGATTGCAAATTAATATAGAATAAAAAAGTATATGTAAGATCAGTTGCTTCTTGCTACTAATCCTTCCTACATAGTAACCCTAACTCCATGGATCAGGAAGCAAATATGGAATGTCTGCGAGTTACTGAGTATGTCTCTTTCAGTTGTGCATTCAGAATCTGGAGAAGTTGTTGCAGGGTAGGTTCACAGATTGAACATGGTATAAGTGGATTTGGGCCCAAACTTCATTTACCACCATAATCTTCCACTTTTATATCCCCAGGAATTAGTATCAGTGTAGAGTTAGCATGTAGTAATCCCATAAACATTTGGATATTTTTCTTTTATCAGTACACAAACACCCTAATAAATGGCTGCAGGCCCATTAGGAGAAGTCTTAGAGAAAAGAGAAAAATTTCTAATACATACATGTGGCTCTGTTGCATTGTGCTTGTAGGGATCAGGGACTTTATGTCTGTGAAACAACTTGTGTTTGGAAACTAGGAGTGAGTATGACTCTCCTCTGCAGTTACAGACATTAGGTTTTAGACTGTCAGATCTAGGATTTCTGATGTTTTTAGATCAAGTAGTATTTTAGTCAGTTGACTTTTAATTTGCTTCCTTAGAAATAATCCTGTTCTGGGGCACCTGGGTGACTCAGTCAGTTAAGTGTCCTACTTTTGATTTTAGGCTCAGATTGTGATCTCTCAGGATCATGAGATTGAGCCCTCTTGGGGCTGGGCATGGAGCCTGCTTAGGATTCTCTCTGTCCCTCTCCCCCACCGCGCTTGCACATGTTCTCTCGGTGGGTGGGGGGGATAATAATCATAATAATCATGTTCAGTTAAACACTTCTAAAGATCTCTGCAGGTTGAAATCTTCTGCTTGCCACTTCTTGTCTATGCTGTCCATTAACATAATTGCTCCCACCTTTTTCTTAATAAATTCTGCCATTTGACCTGAGGACTTTGGGATCTCATACCCATTAAGGAAACTTGTTCAGTGGTGTCCTCTCCTCATGTCATTCCCAACTCATTGAAGACAGCCACTACAGTTTTTCAAGAATGCAGACCCTCCCTTACTAATGTATTTCTTAATGCTTTAGTGCAGTGTCCTCTGGGACCTCATGGATGATGTAGTAGGAGGATGTATGTATGTTTAGATTGTACATGGAAATCCACTTGAGCATTCTTATTTTTCTAAGCATCAGGATTTCTTCTACATTTTGCCAGGAAAGTTTGAGCATTTCATCCTCATTAAATTTAGACTCCTTTGGGACTTAAGTTTCATTCAGTCAACAAGCATACTATTAGAGTACTTATAGCTGCTTAAGCAAGCATGTTATATTTGGCCCTATCCAAACTCTTTTGGTCAAATTCACTTCAAATTCATTTCCTTACCTATTCCCTAGGTTTTTGCTTTATCAAAAAATCTTATAATTTTGGATATAAGCCTTCTCTCAGTGAAGACACTGTACTTATTCTCTTGGAGCATGCCTAGATCTGATTTTAGACGTAGTAAGGAATGGTGGGGGTAGGTTCTGACAATAGAGCATTGCCAGTTTTCAAGCAAGAGGAGACTAACCTCAGTCATGGGAGGAGGAGTTGTTTCTCTTTACAAAAAAGGTTGGGAGGGACTCTGAGTTCAAGTGTGTAACCCTCATCTGAATCTATTTGGGTATCTCTATTCCACATTTTAGGGTCCCACTCTTTCTAAAACAGTGTTGTAATTTTCACAAAAGAAACTTAGAAAGTACATGTACTCAGCTTTCACTGTAGTTATTTAAGCTGCAAAATTAAATTTTGTGTGTGATTCTCAGTAGGATCATACTCGGAGAATGGGAAATAAGAAAGTGCTACTTCAAAAGCTTTAGCTTTCTTGTCATGGCTTGAACTGAATGTTAATAGCCCTAAGTGTGTCATTTTCTTCTGTTAAGCTTTCCATTAGAGTCAGAAGCAGGCAGCTCAAAGTCTTTTTTTGTCATTATTGCCACCATAATGGCCAAGTCAAATAATCATTTGTCCCCTTAGGCACTTGTTTTAATAGGTATGTGATCATAATGAACTATAAGTGATAATTTAATTAATCATTATGCCCATGCATGATCACTAGTATCCCATTTTCCATTGGCACGGAGCTCATCAGTATATTGAGGGTCAAGGACATAAACCAAGAACTGAATCCCATTTCTGGGACACCTCCATTACCAATAAATAAATACATAAATACATAAATAAATAAATAAGGTATTTCAAGTTTAATGTAGAATTGGTTACACAGGTGTGGAGAACTAAAAGAGAAAAAAAGTAAAACTGAAGTAATCAATGTATAGTAACTGCTTCAGGAAGTTACCACTCTTAGGTCTTGGTCAAGGGATTAACAGAACTTTCAAGCTCTCAGGAGCCTGTTGGACCTGAGTTAGGATCAGGCAGCTGTGGAATGCACACTGTGTAGCTGCTATTGGTGTCTGAGGGGATGTCAGGAATCTGGTAATATGAATGCTGAAAAAAGCCAGGAGACTAAAAGCTATAGGATGATATTGATAGAAATATATGCAAATAGGAAGAAGGAAGGCTTTCGTCCTCTCCTAACAAATGATCTCTATCTAGTATCCCCTATTTACAGAATCTATTGGGGAAACATACTCCAAAGGACAAATAGAATTTTGCAGAATGCTACAATAGACTATAGAAGGATGAATTTTGAGTTAAGAAAACAGTAAGTCAGGGACCAGCCTGTTAATGTTAGCTATTTTTCCGAGGTTCCTAGAAGTTGTGACAAAATTTAGAGATATGAAATATCATTGCACACATTCTCTTCATAGATACTCCAACAGTGGATTCCAACAGTGATATTCTTTCCTGCTTTGGACATTTTCTTTTCTATGTCTTACTTCTAAGATTACTTTTCTTGAATCTAACAACTGGGAGAACGTATAGATTTTTGCCTTTGGATCAGTGATTACTAGAGTATCTGAACTGTCATCATTATTACCTACAATGAGAAATATTTGGAATCCAAAACACACACATGCAAGTATGTATTAGAATCAAAAGTTTTGGGAAACAATACTTGGTTCTAACTATTAAGTGCCATGTACTAATCATTTGTATCCTATCCTGTCCTGTCCTATTATTTAAAAGACAACTACAATGCACAAAATCAATTTTGTAGTCTAAATTTGGTAAACACAAATCAGAGCAAAAGTGTGAAGTAAATATAAATATTTTCTCCTGAGTTGTCATATGAATAGTGCTTATTTGTGGGTTTTTAGTCATTCTTGTTTTTATTGTTCCTGTTCTGGTTCCCAATCTGTTTTTTTTTTCCCTTAAATTTAGAGTAAGAAAAAAGATTTTTTAGAACTGAGCTTGTAGTTTTGGTGGTGGTGGAACATATGTACAATAGTGATGTTTCAAACATTCTCTTTACTTCTCTTCTTTATTTCTCCCTGTGAGGGGAAAAAGAAGTGACTATCTATGATAAACTAAGTGAGAGAAAAATCAAATTCTTTAATAATTATTCCTTTATTCACTAGTTTGTTAAATATTTAAGCACTTTCTCTGTAAAATCTTGAGCTCCAGGCAGAGGATACAGCCATTAAAAGAACAAATGTGAACTTTGCCCTTGTGGAACTTCTATTCTCTGGGGGGAGTCTTAAATGTCAAATGATTAATACCAATTATAATTGGTAGTGGTGAGGAATTAGAACCAGTCTGAGGTAGTAAAACATGCTCTAAGTTGAAAAACATTAAATCTGAGATATGAAGGCTGAATATAATTAGCTAGAAGAAAGATGGAATATTGGGATGAGATGGGAAAGAAAGAACATGCTTAGAAGGAATAATCTGTGTTCCCCTATGAAATGAGAAGGATCAAGGTAAGACAGAAGAAATGAAAGGCTGTTGTGGCTCAGCATAGAGAGATTGGAGATAGCCTAGCACAAGCTAAGGCTGGGGAGGTAGATAGGATTTGGATCATATAGGGACTTATACACCTCTTTAGCTCTGTATGAAGCAGAGGGGAATATTGAAGAAAATGACACAAAGACATTTATATAATTTCCTTTTTGTGATGTAAGGAATGGCATGCAAGGGAGCAAGGGAACATTCAGAGAGATTAGTTAGGAGGCTGTTGTATCAGCCTGTACAAGAGGCGCTTGTGGCTTGCAGTAGGGTGTCAGCTTCAGAGGGGAAAGGTGGATAACTTAACTAAAAGATTTTTAGGTGGTAAAATTGAAAGGACTGACTAGATATAGTTGTGAGAGAAGAAGTTATCAAGGATAACGGCCAGAAGTTTCTGGCTTGGATGCTGATATGAGGAATAATGGAGGGAGGATCAGGCTTGGGGAGACATAAATGAGTTAAACCTTGGATATACTGAGTTTGAGATCTTACCAGGTACCAGGCAGTGTGCTGAGCTTTTCACACACTTATCTGACTTAATCCCTACAAGTATAATTAATTTTCCCATTTCACAAATGGGATAAATATTAAGTGGGCAGAACAAAGATTGTGTTTTTATTTTTTAAGATTTTAACATGTTTAAGTGTTATTGAGAAGAATCCAGAAGAGAAGGTGATGTTGAAGATACTGGAAAGGAAAAGTATACCATAACATAAAGCTAATTAGAAGATGGTTTTAAAGATTTTTATTTATTTATTTGACGAAGATCACAAGTAGAGAGGCAGGCAGAGAGAGAGGAAAGAAAGCAGACTCCCCACGGAGCAGAGAGCCCGATGCGGGGCTCAATCCCAGGACCCTGGGATCATGACCTGAGCTGAAGGCAGAGACTTTAACCCACTGAGCCACCCAGGCACCCCCTAGAAGATGGTTTTAGATAGAATGATGTTGTCCCTGTTTTACAGAAAGAGAAAAAGAGTACATACACTGGTTAGTTGGTGGATTTGATGTCAAAAAAGTAAGGGAATTTCATCTTGATGGCATCTGTTTTCTCTGCAAAGCAGGGAAAAAAATAATCTTTTAAGACTGAGGAGTACGATAGAATGAAGATTTAAGGATGGTAAATTTCTGAGTTTTGTGGAAAGTAGAGTTAAATAATGTTTGAGTGAGCAAATGAAAGTGAATGAAGAAGACACTGTTCTTAATTCACAGAAATTAATGTTCTCCTAACATCATAACAATATAAGGCAAAAATCTGATTAAATGCTAAATGATATGTATGATACTGCTAATAGACATAGAAAGACAAGGATGGGAGGGAGAGTAATGTGGCTTTCAGTTGCTAGAGAAGATTTTATGGAGGAAGTAAAACTTTAATTAGGCCTTGATGCATAGGTAGGTAAATTTGATTGGAAGATCAACACAAGCCAAGTATGGAATGGGTCCTTAGTGGTAATCTGTAATGATGTGGTTGATGATAATCTTTCTTTTTATGTCAATATTTCAGTGACTATGGAGGTGAGACTATACCAGGACCTGCATTTGATCCAAGTCACCCAGGTTCAGTTCCTGCTCCCTCTTCCTCTTCAGCATTTCGACCTGTAATGCCATCTAGGCAAATTGTAGAACGGCAACCTCGGATGCTGGACTTCAGGGTTGAGTACAGAGACAGAAATGTTGATGTGGTACTTGAAGACAGCTGTACTGTTGGTAAGGTTTTTCCTAGCATAAAGCCTTCATAAATAAACAATTTATTAGGTAAACATTTAGTTTATATTCTTTTCTTTTGAGGTGACTGCCAATGAGAAGGGAAAAAAGGCAAATTGAAACTGATATTTTCCATACAGATAATTGTGCTTCATTTTGAAATACTGTGTTGATGCTGAGGCAAGTTTGAGAATAATTCTTTTGTTCCACTTATATGGAATGGTATAAGATGCTGTTTTAGGGCAGATGCAAATCAAACTTTTAAGTATATTGTGTGTTGTACTTTATAGCTGAAATTTATTCTGTTTTTATGCTATGGTTAATGAGAGATCAGAAATAAGACATGTTTCCATTACTCCTTCTCCCTGCCATTGAATAACTGCCAGTTGAATAATTGCTTCAATACTATATTTTCAAAGGAAACTTAAAGTGTATGGATGCCATTATTGGATAGATTTTACCCGATTTCTTTCCTTCCCTTTTCCCTCCTTCCCTCCCTCCCTTCCTCTCTCTCTCTCTCTCTCTCTTTCGGATTTTATTTATTTATTTGACAGAGAGTACAAGCAGGCACAGAGGCAGGCAGAGGGAGCAGGGGAGGCAGGAGGAGCCTGATGGGGGGCTGGATCCCAGGACCGTGGGATTATGACCTGAGCTGAAGGCAGATGCTTAACCAATTCAGCCACCCAGGTGCCCCCTTTTAATCAGATTACTATAGAGAAACTGTGTTGTATTCATATTTGATTCAGATTACCTGACCCATTAATGTAATTTTGCCTTAAATCTAAATTCCAGATATTTCTGAAATTTTGCCTTTGTTTTTTAAAGGAAGATTCTTGCCTAATTTTATTTAATTTTTAAATTGAGGTATATTACAGGGCACCTGGGTGGTTTAGTAGGTTAAGCGTCTGACTCTTGATCTCAGGTCAGGTCTTGATCTCAGGATTGTGAGAACAAGCCCTGTACTGGGCTCCAAGCTGGGCGTGGAGCCTACTTTAAAAAAAAAAAGAAGAGGTCCATTGCAGAGAAAAGCAAAACTGTTAGAATATTGATCATTCTCAAACACTAATCAAATTGTTATTCCTTTACTTAAAGCCATTTAGAAACTTTCTGTTGATTTAGGATGAAATTAAAATCTTTCATCGTGGAACGTAATGCCCTGGTTGGTCAGGCTCCTGCTTCATCTCTGGTTTTCATTTGTTACCACTTTCATCCTTGTTCACCATGCCTGAGTTGTTTTGGTGTTGTTTCAAGTTCTTGAATATGTTATTAGCTCAGGGCCTTTGTTCATGTATCTGCTTCTGCCCAGATTTCATTAGTCCATTCATTTTTTTCCCATGCTCATTCCCATGCCCCCTATACACTCCCCCCTCTTTTTCCCTCTTCAATTGTACTAAAAAAAAGCACAAAATGTGATATGTATCCTTTTAACAAATTTTTAAATGTACAATTGTTAACTATATGCACATTGTTGTATAGCAGATCTCTAGAACTTTTTCATCTTATGTAATTAAAACTGTATCCATCAATTGGCAATTCCCCATTTTTCCCTTCTATCAGCCCTTGGCAACCATCATTCTACTTTCTGCTTAGATGAGTTTGACTACTATAAATATATCCTATAAGTGGAATCATACAGTGTTTGTCCTTCTGTGTCTGGCTTATTTCCCTAAGTATAATATCCTCAAGTTTCATCCATGTGGTAGCATATTAGAAGATTTTCTTCTTTTTTTAAAATGCTGAATAGTAATCCATTGTATGTATATACTACATTTTCTTTATCCATTCACTCATCCATGGACATTTAGGTTGTTTTCACCTCTTGGATATTATGAATAATGCTGCAGTGAACATGGGTTTGCAAATACCTCAAGATCCTACTTACAGTTTTTTTTTATAAATACCCAAATGTGGAATTATTGGATTGTATGTGGTTCTATTTTTAATTTTTTGAGGAATGTCCATATTCTTTTCCATAATGGGTGCACCATTTTAATATTCCCACCAATATAAAATGCATAAGGGTTCCAATTTCTCCACATCCTTGCCAGCACTTGCTATGTTATGTTTTGTTTTGATTTATAATGGCTTTTTTTTTTTTTTTTATACAGGTATGAGGTGATACCTTATGGTTTTGGTTTGGATTTCCATGATCATTAGTGAGGTTGAGCATCTTCTCGTATACTTGTTGGTTATTTGTATGTCTTCTTTAGAGAAATGCTTATTCAGTGCTTTACCCATCTTTAAATCAGGTTATTTACTTTTTTGCTTTTGAATTGTAGGATTTCTTTATTTTGAATATCAACTCCTTATCAAATATATGCTTTGCAAATATTTTCTCCTTTACAGTCTCGTTGACTGTTTCCTTTGCTGCGCTAAAGCTTTTAGTTTAATCTAGTCCCACTTGTCTATTTTACTTTTGTTGTCTTTGCTTCTGGAGTTATATCCATGAAATCATTGCGAGGACCAATGTGTGAAGCTTTTGCTTTATATTTTCTTCTATGAGTTTTATAGTTTCAGAACTTATGTTTGAGTCTTTAACCCATTTTAAGTCAAGTTTTGTATATGGAATAAGGGTCCATTTTCATCCTTTTGCCTGTAGAAACCCAGTTTCCCCCCACACCATTTATTAAAAAGACTATCCTTTCTCCATTGTGTAGACTTGGCATTCTTGTCAAATCATTTGACCCATATGCATGGATTAATTTCTGGACTTGCTATTCTGTTCCATTGCTCTGTATGTTTTTCTTTATGCCAGTACGTACTATCTTGATTACTTTGTAAAATACTTTGAATTCAGGAAGTATGAGGCCCTCAGCTTCATTTTTCTTTCTCAAGATTGTTTTGGCTATATAGGATCCTTTGTGGTTCCTTATGAATTTTAACACTGTTTTCTGCAAAAATGTCTGCAAAGATGCCATTGGGATTTTGATAGGGATCATATACAACCTGTAGCTTGCTTTGGATGGCATAGATATTTTAACAATATTAAGTCTTTGAATCCCTGAACATGTGATGTCTTTTCATTTGTTTCTTCTGTACTTTCTTTTAACATTTTTTTTTTCATTGTACAGATCTTTTGCTTTCTTGGTTAAGTTTATTCCTGTGTATTATTCTTTTTGATGGTATTGTAAATGAGATTGTTTTATTAGTTTCCTTTTTAGATTACTTGTTGTTAATGTAGAGAAATATAACTAGTTTTTGTATGTTAATTTTGTATCTTGTAACTTTGCTATAAATTTGTTTATTAGTTCCATCAGCATTTTTTTTAATGGAATCTTAGGTTTTCTACATATGATAT
Source organism: Taxidea taxus jeffersonii (assembly GCA_003697995.1). Classification (NCBI taxonomy): domain Eukaryota; kingdom Metazoa; phylum Chordata; class Mammalia; order Carnivora; family Mustelidae; genus Taxidea; species Taxidea taxus. The sequence goes on along the minus strand of RCUC01141376.1, from coordinate 90,170 downwards.
TATCTGGAAACATAATTTTATTTCTTGCTTTCTGATTTGGGTGCCTTTTTTTTCTTTTTATTGCCTAATTGCTCTGGCTAGGACTTCAGATACTCTGATGAATAAAAGTGGCAACAATGGGCATTCTTGCATTGTTCGTGACTTTAGAGGAAAAGATTTTAGTTTTCATTATTGAGTATGATATTAGCTGTGGACATTTCATATGTAGCCTTTATTATGTTGCAGTAATTTTCTTCTGTTTCTGGTTTGCATATTTTTATCATGAAATGGTGTTGAATTTTGTTGAATGCTTTTTTGGCATCTATTGAGATGATCTTGTAACATTTTCCCCTTCATTTTGTTAATATGAGGTATCACATTGATTGATGGATTCCATATGTTGAACCATCTTTGCGTCACATATAAATTTCATTTGGTTATGGTGTATGATCTTTCTAATGTTGTGTTGAATTTGGCTTTCTAATACTTTGTTGAGGATTTTTGCATCCATATTCATCAGGGTAATGTTGGCTTATAGTTTTTATTCTTGTTCTTGTAGTGTCTCTGTTTGGTTTTGGCATCAGGGTAATATTGACTTCATAAAATGAAATTGGAAGTGTTCTTTCTAATTTGGGGGATTAGTTTGAGAAAGAGTTACATTAATTTTTCTTCAGATGTTTGGTAGAATTATCTTTTGAAACCACCTGGTGCTGAATTTTTCTTTGTTGGGAGGTTTTTCTTTGTAGGTTATATGTTTTTACGAATTTACCCATTTCTACCAGGTTATCCCATTTGTTGGCATATAATTGTGTATAGTAGTCTATATTCATATTATTTCTGTGACATCAATTGTAATGTCTCCTTTTTCCTTTCAGTTTTTACTAAGTCTTCTTTATTTTCTTAGTTTAGGCTAAAAGTTTATCAGTTTTCTTGATCTTTTCTAATATCAACTCTCACTTTTTTTTAAAAATTATTTTTTCTGTTCTCTTTTAATTTCTGCTCTAATCTTTATTATTTCCTCCCTTTTTCTAACTTTGAGCTTAGCTTTTTCCTTTTTTTAAAGTTACTTGAGGTATATTAAGTTGATAATTAGATCTTTCTTGTTCTTGTTCTTCTTTTTTTTTAATGTAGGCATTTACTGCTATAAACTTTCCTGCTTTTCCTACATCCCTGAAGTTTTTTTTTTTTTTGGTATGTTGTATTTTTGTTTGCATTTGTCTCCAGGTGTTTTTTAATTTCTCTTTTGATTTTTTTCTTTGATCTTTTGGTTGTTTAAGCATAAGTTGTTTAATTCCAGATTTTCCAGGATAGATGACATGTTAGGTCACAAACAAGTCTTTTTTTTTTTTTTAAGATTTATTTCTATTTTCTTCTAAAGATTTTTATTTATTTATTTGGGAGAGAGACAGAGAGTGAGCATGAGCAGGGGGAGGGGCAGAGGGAGAATTAGACTCTGTGCTGAGCAGGGAGTCCGATGTGGGACTCGGTGCCAGGACTCCAGGATCATGACCTGAGGCAAAGGCAGCTGATTAACCAGCTGAGTCACCTGGGCACCCCTAAAGGTTTATTTATTTATTTGGGGGAGAGAGCATGGGGGAAGTAGAAGAGGGAGAGAATCTCAAGCGAACTCCTTCCTGAGCATAGGCCCTGAAATAGGGCTTGATTTCATGACCCTGAGATCATGAGCTGAGCCAAAATCAAGAGTTGGTTGCTTAACCAACTGAGCCGCCTAGGTGCCCCAGGTCACAAACAAGTCTTAATAGATTTAAGAAGATTGAAATCATATCAAGAATGTTTTCCTACTATAGTATAGTAAAACTAAAAAATCTATAGTAATTTCCTTTTGCTTCTTTCTTCTTAAATTCATTAAGACTGATTTACAACCTAACATGGCATCTACCCTTGAGAATGTTCCATGTGTGTTTGTATTTTGCTGCTTTTCAGTATAATGTTTTGTATGTGTCTGTTAGGTTCATTTGGTGTACAGTGTTGTTCAAGTCTTATGTTTGCTTTTTGATCTGTGTGGAAGTTTCATCAATTATTGAAATCCCCTACTATTATCATGTTGTTTTATATTTCTCCCCTCTCCTCTGTCATTGTTTTCTTCATATATTGTGTGCTTTGGTGTTGGGTGCATGTGTATATAATTGTTACATCTTCCTAGTGAATTGACTCTTTTATCATTACATTATGTCCTTTCTCTCCTGTGAAAGTTTTTGACTTAGACTCTATTTAGTCAATGTAAGCATGGCCACCATGTTCTGTTTTGGTTACCATTTGCATAGAATATTTTTTTCTATCCTTCCATCATTCTATGTGTCCATGAATCTCAAATAATCTCTTTTAGATACATATAGTTGTATTTTGTTTTTTTTAAATCCATTCAGCCTGTCTGTGTCTTTTGTCTACGGAGTTTTATCCAATTACATTTAAAGTAATTACTGGTAGGAAAGGACTTACTATTGCTATTTTGTTGATTATTTCCTTTGTCTTGTAGCTTTTGTTCCCTCTTTCTCTTGCCATCTTCCTTTGTGTTTGTTGATTTTTTTTTTTGTAGTATCATGCTTTGATCTTTGTTTCATATTTTGTGTGTGTGTGTGTGTGTTTATCTTCTGTAGCTGTGTTCTTTCTGTCTTGTAATCTTCTCTTTTATCTTTGTAGTTACCATGGGGCTTACGTAAGACATATTTTTAATCTGTTTTAACCTGCTAACTTCAGTCATCTGTAAAACTAATCTTTATTTCTTCCCTTCATTATTGATATCACAAATTACATCCTTTCATATTATGTGACATTAACATTTTATAGTTATACTTATTTTGTATGCTTTTGTCTTTTAGCTTCTGTACCAGATTAAGTGATTAATCACTACTGTTAGAGTATTCTGTACTTGTCTGGAGTGTTTTGCAGTTATCTATATATTTACCATTAACAGCTTTATACTCCTGTGTTGATATTTAGTATCCTTTTGTTACAACTGGAGTACTCTCTTTAGTATTTCTTTTAAGGCAGTGTTGAACTTTCTCAACTCTTGTTTATCTAGGGAAATTCTTTGTCTTTAATAGATGAATAACAGTTTTCCTGGATATAGTGTTCTTGTTTAGTAGTTTTTTTCTTTCAGCACTTTCAGTATATCATTTTATTCCATCTGGCCTGCAAAGTTTCAGTTAAAAATCTGCTGATACTGGGAGTTCCCTTTATGTGATGAGCTTTTCACTTGTTGCTTTCAAATTCCTTTTTGTCCTTTAATTTGACAACTTGATTTTATTTATTTTTTATTTTTTTAAAAAATATTTTATTTATTTGTTTATTTGACAGACGGAGATCACAAGTAGGCAGAGAAGCAGGTAGAGAGAGAGGAGGAAGCAGGCTCCCCACTGAGCAGAGAGCCCGATGCGGGGCTCGATCCCAGGACCCTGGGATCATGACCTGAGCTGAAGGCACAGGCTTTAACCCACTGAGCCACCAGGCGCCCCGACAACTTGATTTTAATGTGATTATTATTTTTTGGATCCTTTATGCTTTATGAATCTGTTTCCTACCGCAGATTTGGGAAGTGTTCACTATTATTTCTTAAAATTAGCCTTCTGCTTCTTTGTCTTATTTTCTGCAACTCCTATAATGCGTATATTGGTCCTTTAATGGTTTCCATTAGTCCTCTGGCTTTTTTCACTCTTTCTCTTGCCTTTTTTCTTTTTTCTCTTCCAACTGGATAATTTCAAATGACTTGTCTTCAGGATTACATATTCTTTCTTCTGGTTGATCAAGTCTGTTGTTGAGCCCCTTTAGTGACTTTTCAATTCAGTTATTATTTCTTTAGCTCCAAAATATGCTTGGTTCCTTTTTTTTTTAATCTTTCTATCTCTTCCTATAAGTTGATATTTAAAATGAATTTATAATTTTATAATTACCAAAACCCATCTACTGATATTTGTAAAATAGTTTTATTTATTTTTACAATAGTGATTAATCAGAATTGGCCCTGCTTATTGTTCATATAGATTTTCAGTAATATTGCTAAGGCATCCTTGGTGTGTTAGTAGAAAACCCCTTATATAGGGCTTTACTAGACTTGACTTTACTTTCCTAGTTTAGTGATGAATATATTTATTACAAGGGAAAGAATTCAGTACCATATCACACTATTTCTTTTAATTAAAATGATCTCAGATTTTTATCTGTTTTAAAAAAACAGATAAACTTCTGGAAAGAAGTCATATATTAAATAGATTTTAACTGCTATTTTGTAGCATGTGGCTGAGTAGTTAACAATGTCTTGTTTCAAAGTGACCTGATTCTTTTTGTTGTTGGAATATTTGGTATATGGTGAAAGTAAATGGATCACTTGAACCATGCTTTTCATTGGTTTACTCAGTTGGAGTGAAATCACTGCTTATTTCAAAGGTGGTGATCGGAAATGCTGGCTTCTCTGGATGTTAATGTTCTGCTTTAATTCTGAGTTTGGAGGAGAGTCTATGAAACTGTTTTATAGCTTTGTTATAAAAACATGTGATAGGGGCACCTGGGTGGCTCAGTGGGTTAAGCCTCTGCCTTCGGCTCAGGTCATGATCTCAAGGTCCTGGGATCAAGCCCCGCATCGGGCTCTCTGCTCGGTGGGGAGCCTGCTTCCCCTCTCTCTCTCTGCCTGGCTCTCTGCCTATTTGTGATCTCTCTCTCTGTCAAATAAATAAATAATTAAAAAAAAAACGTGATAGAATTTCTAGAAAACACATTTGTTAATCTGTTGGCTTTATAATTAATTGTAAAAGCAGACTTAAAGAGTAGAAAGTCAAGTCATCATTCTGTTTAAAAACAAATGAAACAGTATAAACATAGAAATAAAATATGATTCAAAAGAGATTATATACAGATATGGTACAATTCACAGCTTCTCCTTCTAATTATTCCAGTTTTTATGAATTGCATGTGAGTCAAAGAATCATGTCATGCATCTTCTCTCTGTTCACTGTTAAGTTTGTTAATATGCATCACTGTGGAAGTTATGTGCAGAGATATTTGGGACTTAATGGAAATTGTTTTTTCTTTCACTGCATTTGGTTCATTAAGTTCTGTTTTATAGTAATATTATATGAATTCCTCCTTTATTTTTATGACCTCTGTTACAGTTCAGGAGTTAATCTCTTTCATGAATTATTTTATTTTTTAAAGATTTTGTGTATTTATTTGACAGAGAGAGACACAGCGAGAGAGGGAACAGAAGCAGGGGGAAACGGGAGAGGGAGAAGCAGGCTTCCCGCCGAGCAGGGAGCCTGATGCAGGGCTCCATCCCAGGACCCTGGGATCATGACCTGAGCCAAAGGCAGATGCTTAATGATTGAACCACCCAGGTGCCCCTCTTTCATGAATTATTAACATAATTCCTCCAATTTCTATTCCTTCATTTTCTTTATTTCTCTAGTCTGTATTACATACTTGTCCTATAGTGATATTTCTAGAAAGTAAATCTTATACATCTTTCAGTTGTTCTTTATTTCCTATATTCTATTTGATTTGCCCCTCCTTGTTTTAGTTTTTCTAGAAAACTCACACATATTTTAATATTACATGTAAATCTCTATCCTTTATGAAGCCTTTCCTAACCTCCATGGGGATAGTTATGTTGATTTATTCATGGATTTTTTTTTTCCTAAAGATTTTATTTACTTATTTGAGAGGCAGAGATCACAAGTAGGCAGAGAGGCTGGCAGAGAGAGAGGGGAAAGCAGGCTCCCTGGTGAGCAGAGAGCCCAACACAGGGCTCTATCCCAGGACCCTGAGATCATGACTGGAGCTGAAGGCAGAGGCTTAACTCAGTGAGCCACTCAGGTGCCCCTCATTCATGGATTTCAAAACACCTTATTCTTTCTTTGTTTTTCAGGTTTCCTTTGTCAATGTTAACTTCTCAAACTGAGAGACTAGGTCTTATTCTTCTCTAAATTCTCCAAGCACAATGATTAGCACAGAGCAATATTGCTGAGAAAATAAATGGTTCAGTAAATGAGCATATGTATGTATTTGTTTGTTTATTAAAATATTTACCATAGGAAAATTTAAAAATACGTTCAATAAAGTTTAGGTGTCCTGAAATATAATTGTTAAATACTTTATATACATAGTCCAACTTACTGTTATTAAGAAGTTGGATAAATAGTAATTTTTCTCTGTATGTATAAATGTTAAAATTCAAAGAGATGCTAAATAAGATCAGTTTTCTATGTTATTATCAGGAAGACTCCGCAATGTGTAAAGAAAGCCTAAAGGTAGCTAACAACTTTATATCACAGTGACACCTAGTGGTAATTATATTGGTCTGTTAATATTTTTAGTCTGTTATTTATTTATTTGTTTATTTCTGCAGTTTTGTTTTATTACAGAATCCTTCTGGGTTTTCTTGAATAAATTTAAAGAATTATTTTAAGACACTATTTTTTATATAAAATACCATCTAGTGTGAAGTAGTATGATCTCGAGGGTAGGAATTATTGTGTATTTTTATGGCTATAATATATAGCACTGGCTTTACCCTAACATACAGGTATTTATTCAATTAAGTTTGTTGAATCAGTGCTGCCAGCAAATCTACGTTTGCTGGGCCTATTTAGCATAGCCTTAGTTTCATTTCTGGAATGGAAAATAGAAAAATAGATCTGTCATTAGTTTAACCATTTGCCTCATTTTCTTTTCTGTTTTTAATCTACTTTCTGAAAACTGCTTTCATTATATTGGATAACATTCTAGTTTAAATGAGTCAGATTGAGTATAGAAAGAGTTAAAACATTTAGCAAGTGCATTTTGAGCCTAAAAAGTAGTTTAGGATATTTCAAACTAGTTTTTTTCTTGAATCTATGAACTTAGTTTCCAGTCTTGACTCTGTACCTCAGATTGACTATGTAATTTTTGGCATATGCCTTTACCCCTCTATGTTCAGCCACCGTTTAAGAATAATAACCACTATAAGTGGTTTCTTTTGTTATTAGTGCATGTGAAAGGAGAGAAAGAGTACCAATCTTACTTGTCTTACACATGTTGTAAGCCTGAAATGACAAGAGGATTAATCGATCATAGCTTGTATTTGTTGAGGGGGAGGTGTTTGCAAATGTTGTGCATTAGTTGCTTTGTTCTTTGGTACATCTGCAAACTGATACTTATTGCCTCCATGCCAACAATTGTGCACTCCCTGAATTATTTATAAGATCATTTCAATACCTAAATAAGAGCATCTCAAATGGGGCCTTAATGTGCATAGTTATTTTTTATTCATGCATTTGAAATGTCTTTTTAGCCTAGCTTCACATTTCTAAATACTATATTTTCAGTAAAAATCTTTTTTTTTGAGAGATGTATTCTTCCTGTCATTCTTAAGTCTCTGCTCTTAGCAGTTTGGTATAGAGTTTAAGGTTGCCATTTTATAAAAAGCTCTTAAGCTTCATTTAAAATTATTTTTCCTTCAACTATTTTTATCACTCATGTCATTTTTTTTGTTGTCTTCAAAACAAAGAAATGAAGATCAGAAGCACAGACTTAGGATGTTTTCTAACATCTTATTTTGTACCACTTATCTTTCAGTCTCCTCTTCCTCTGATAATTCCCTATCACCTGCCTTTGAAAGACTCTAAGATGACTTTTGAAAAAAATTATTTATTTATCTGTCTACCTATCTATCTATCTGTGAGAGAGAGAGAGCACACGCGTGAGAGAGAGAGCGCACATGTACAAGGGTGGGGAGAAGCAGGCTCCCTGCTGAGCAAGGAGTGTGATGTGATACTTGATCCCAGGACCCTGGGATCATGACCTGGCTGAAGGCAGGTGCTTAACTGACTGAGCCACCCAGGTGTCCCTTTATTCATTTTTTAATACAGATACACACACACACACACACATATAATCATATTACCTGTTATACACCAGCCACTATGCTCACTGTACTTGGTTCCTCTACAACACTTACAACAATACCATGAGGCAGTCATTGTTATCCCTGTTTCAAAGATGAGTAAACTGAAGCTCAGAGAATTCCTAAATCACAAATTCAGTCTTTTTTTTTTAAATAAAGGTATGTATCTTTTTTTTATTTTTTATTTTTTTAAAGATTTTATTTATTTGTCAGAGAGAGAGTGAGAGCAAGCACAGGCAGACAGAGTGGCAGGCAGAGGCAGAGGGAGAAGCAGGCCCCGTGCCGAGCAAGGAGCCCGATGTGGGACTTGATCCCAGGACGCTGGGACCATGACCCGAGCTGAAGGCAGCTGCTTAACCAACTGAGCCACCCAGGCGTCCCCACAAATTCAGTCTTAAACTTAATCTAGAATTCGTGATCTTTCCAATGAAATAATTTCTGTTATGAAAGTAGATAGTGCTATGAGGGTATTGAAAAGGAAGATTCTGTTTTAACTGGCATCTTGGGAGATGGGAAGAGAATAAGTGGGGTGGTGAGGGTGGTCAGGAAAGATTTCAGACGGACCAACTTACGAAATATGAACCAAAATATGTTATGTGGATGTTGTCGTTGGGAAGTTTATTCTAGGCGAGGAAAGCACAGAAGCAGGAATGATAATGGGGTGTCTGGTGGACTAATGAGGAATAATGCAGTCTTGAGCATGATTCTGGGGTTGTGGTCCTCAGTTGAACAGTTCACTTCAGTGGAACCTCTCCTTTTCCACCGGTGACAGATTTATACTGCACTTCCCTCCCCTGAAGCTACCTTAGTTCCTGCCTCTGCCCTTTTGTACTCAATGACTTTGAGATAGCCAGAAAGTATATCCCCACTTTATAGATGTGAGAACTGACAAAAGATAATAAGTGACTTGCTGGTTCTTGGGAGATTAATGACTGTGGAGGGATCTGTAAATTCTTTCTAGTCCCTGTGGTCACAAATTAAGCAGTATTTTATACATATTTTTCTTAGGGTCATCTAGTGCATTCTTTAATACTTTTAGAAATGTAATGCTTGTTAATTTTAAGGCATTACTTCATTTCTTCAGCAACTCTGTCTAAAATTTTATAAATAAAAACATTTTACACATTAACCACATGCAAAAAAAGAGGTATTAGTTTCATGTGTTTGTTTTTTTTTATTTTGAGTTGCCACCTATAAGCTCCATTCCTTTGACCTCACTCTTTCAGAGACAGACCTCACAAGGTAAATATATTTTCTGTCTTGATGATTCTTCAACTATTAAAGACAGTACTGTTTTTATTTTTCCTTCCCATTTCTTCAGGCTAAACATCTTTAGTTCATTCAACCATCCCAGAGTTGTATTGAAATTAAAATACGTACTGTATGGGAAGATAATGTATAAAGTATGGTGTTTATAGTTAACAATGTTGTATTTATATTTGAAATTTGCAAAGAGAGTAGCTTTTTAAAGTTTTCATCACAAGAAAACAATTATAACTATATGAGGTAAGTCATGTTAACCAAACTTACTGTGCTAATTATTTTGTAATATACATGCATATCAAATCGTTATGTTGTACACCTTGAACTAGTGTATCAATTATATCTTAATAAAACTGAAAAAATATATACTATAGATTCTAATTGTTGTTAGTCATATTTTCTCAGGTATCACTGTCAGATACTTCTCCATTTTTAGAACTGTGATTCATTTTAGGAGGTCAGTGTGCTGCATATACAGTGTGACAGTCATATGAATGCCCACCTTGGGTTGAGAGATCATAGTTGATCTAACCTCTTCTTTGATTGAGGGATGTCATTTCTTTCTTTTTTTTTTTTCCTTTTTTAAAGATTTTATTTATAAGAGAGAGAGAGAGAAAACACAAGTGGGGGAGGGGAGGATCAGAGGGACAAGCAGGCTCCTTGCTGAGCATGGAGCCGAACAAAGAGCTTCATCCCAGGACCCTGAGATCATGACTTGAGTTGAAGTCAGATGACTAATGGCGTCACCCAGGCACCCCAGAGGCATGTCATTTCTATTAGTGTAACCTCTATTAGTTTTGGGAACCACTGTTTCATTATGTTTCAGAGTCTCACAGTGAGGTGGTGATTGGTATTACTTCCTGCCCTGTGCTCACTGTTTATCTTTGTAAAGCAATTGTTCATGGTTTCTCAACAAGTCTGTGTTCCTGTTAGACTGTGAGTCCTTTAAAGACAGACATAAATTCTTCTTATTTTTATATTGTGCTTGGTGCTTGGCAATAGTAGGCATTAATAAGATATTTGTTGAATGGCTTTGTGGAATAATGGGATTAGCGATGGTCTGATACTAAAACTTGTAGCTTAAAAATATCTTCTTATCAATGGGGCATCTGGGTGGCTCACTTGGTTGAGTGCCTGACTCTTGATTTCAGCTCAGGTCATGATGTCAGGGTCATGAGTTGAGCTCCAGGTTGGGCTCTGTGCTGGGCATGGAGCCTGCTTAAGATTCTTTCTCCCTGTCTCTCTACTCACCACCCAAAAAACCCTCTCGAATCTTATCCTGTTCCTCTTCCTTTCTTTTAGTTTGCAGTGTTTTCTTGCTAAGGACTTCATTTTCTACAGTCCTAACTTCTGTATGGCTTGAATTTCTGATTAGTTTAGACTCTTCTGCTCCCTTTTCTAAGACCAACATGTTTGCCATGTTAGTGGACTGGAATCTAAAGAAGAGAAAGCAATAGGAAAATGTATGACATTGCTAGTTATTACCTCTTCTGTCAACCCAACAATCTCTTGTAAAAATTTAATTCATGTTGGCATTTTAGGATTGTTGTACTTTTGAGCTGATCCTCTTCCCTCCACTTCTCTCCGACCTTCTCTCCCTTTTAGTTGTTTATGCCATTAGAGGATATTAGACTATCCCACTAATAGATTTGGTTTGGAAACTTTTCTACAAGCTTGGAAAATATGTTTGAGTCTCGTGAGGACCAAAGAGACTTAGCCATACTTTATTTAATTCTTGGTCCCAAAATATAAAGATTTAGGTTAATTCAAGGATATGTGATAACCCAAGAAAAATAGAATAAATTACCTAGCCCTCTTTTCTTGGCTTGGTCTTCACAGTAACTCAAACCCTGATATAAACTAACATCAACCATAATTTCTCCAGGATTCCTAGGCATGTAGAAAGTTTGAAATTTTTGTTTATTTTGTTTTTCCTAATAAGATTAGATCCTTTGCCACTTAACTATTCTGTTGCAGAAATACCAACCCTGAATCAGAGATAGCCTCCTAATTATTTTCTCTACCTCTAGTCTTTCTCCATTCTAGCTGATTCTTCACTCAATAAGTATTTTCTGCTCTGATCCAGGTACTATATTCAAGCCTAGATATAGAATGGAGAAGAAAACAGCCATGGCATTTGTCTTCATAAAACTTACAGTCTAGTGAAGGATATAGATATAATCAATTTATAAGGGATAATTTGCAACTTATGTTAAATTATCTCTCAGAAATATAATCATGTCACTCCTGTGATTGAAAAAAATCTCATATACCTTCTCAACAGGTTAAAAAAGAAAAACTGTATGATCATTTCAACATATATAGAAAAAGCATTTAACAAAAAATTCAGAGTCCATTTGAAAAAAACTCTCCAAAATTAGAAGTAAAAGGAGATTCCTCAACCTGATAAAAGACATTTCTAGAAATTCTACACTTAGTATACTTAATGGTGAAAGATTAAATCCTTTCTCTCTTAAGATTGAGAACAAGGCAAGAATGTACACTGCTACCACTTCTGTTCAACATTGTCATTCGAAACATCATTATCATTTGAAAATGACAGGATAATCAATGTAGAAAACCCCCAAGAATCTACAGAAAAGCTACTAGAAACAGTAATCGAATTTAGTAGTCATAAGACGCAAAGTCACTATATAAAAATCAATAATATTTCTTTACACTGTAATGAACAATTGGAAACTAAAATTTAAAAAATACCTTTTTAAAAATATCATTTGCAAAAAAGACCTAGGGATAGATTTGGCAAAGAATATGCAAGGCCTTACACTGAAAACTGTAAGACATTGCTGAGAAAAATCATAACTAAATAAATGGAGTATTATCTTGTTCATGAATTGTAAGACTCAATATTATTAAAATGTCACTTTTCCTCACATTAATCTGTAAAATTAGTGTAATTCCAATAAAAATTCTAGTTTTTTAAAATAAAAGAATTGGTGAGTTGATTCTCTTTTTCTTTAAGATTTTATTTGTCAGAGAAAGTGAGCAAGTGCACAAGCAGGGGAGTAGCAGGCAGAGGGAGAAGCAGACTCCCTGCTGAGCAAGGAGCCTGATACTGGACTTGATCCCAGGACTCTGGGATTATGACCTGAGCCAGAGGCAGACACTTAACTGACTGAGCCATCCAGGCATCCCATGATGAGTTGATTCTAATATTTATATTAAAATGAAAATGGTGTAGAATAGTTAAAACAGTTTTGAAGAAGAACAAACTTGGATGTCTCCATACCACATAATTTTAAGACCTATTGCAAGACAGTAGCCATGACAGTATTTTTTTTTTTTTGCAAAGAAAGATAGACAAACAGATCATTGAGACAGAACAGAGAGTCCAGAAATAGACCCTACATTTACCTGATTAATTCAACTCTGTAGGAATAGACAGTCTTTTTTAAAAAAATGGAGCTGGCAGAATTGGACATCTAAATGTGAAAAAAAAAAAAAAAAGGAAGCAGCATTAGCAGTAGCAACTTAAACCTTGCACTACATACCAGAATTAATCTCAATTCACAAGCTGAAGTGTAAGAGATGAAATTGTAGAATTTGTGAAAGAAAATCTTTGAGACTTTGGATTAGGCAAAGATTGTTTCTTCCCCAAATAGAACACAAAAAGTACAAACCCTAAAAGGAAAATTAAAATACTGAGCTTCATCAAAATTTACACACACTGCTCTTTGAAAGACATTCATTCTAGTTTTTTTTTTTTTAATATTTTATTTATTTACTTGAGAGAGAGAAAGGGAGAGCTTACATAGGCAGGGTGAGGGGTAGAAGGAGAGGCAGAGAATCTCAAGCAGACTCCCTGCTGAGTGTGGAGCCTGAAGCAGGGCTTGATCTCATGACCCTAAGATTGTGACCTGAGCCAAAACCAGGAGCTAGATGCTTAACTGACTGAGCCATCCAGGTACCTGGAAAGACATTTATTAAGAAAATGAAAAGACAAGCTGAAGGCTTGGAGAAAGTAATTGCAAAACACATACCTTATAAAGGACTTGTATCCATCACCTGAGGAATTCTCAAAACTCGATCCTAAGAAAACAAAAAACCCAATAAAGGGCAAGAGACTCTAATGGATACGTCATCTAAGAAAACATAGAAAGTAGTCATTGAAAAGATGTTTAATACCATTAGTTATTAGGGAAATACAAACTAACATCATAATGAGATACAACAACACACCTGTTAGAATGGCTAAATTTAAAAGCCTAAATACCAAGGACTTGCAAGGATGCAAGGAACTTTCATATATTGCTGTTAGGAAAGCAAAATAGTAGGAAAGCTTTTGAAGACAGTTTTGGTAGAATCTTGTTAATTAAAACATGTACTTACCATATGACCCAGGAATTCTATTTTTAGGTATTTACTCAAATGAAAATATGTCCCCACAAAGACTTGTACTTGCATATTCATTGCAGCTTTATTCATAATGGTCTCAAGCTGGAAATATTGTCCATCAACTGATGAGTGGATAAACAATTGTACAACCATGCAATGCAATAGTACTTAGCAATAATAAGGATAAACTACCAACGCAGGTAACAATGAATGAATCTTAAAATATTACGTTAAATGGAAGGAGCCAGACACAAAAAGGAATCTATAGAATTTCATTTATGTAATCTTCTGAAAAGACAAAACTAGTTGATGAAATCAGATTAGTGGTTGCTAGAGTTAGGGGTAAGAGAGGGGATTGACTGTAAAGGGGAATATGAGGGAACATTTCAAGGTCATGGAAATGTTCTTTATCTTGATTGTGGTGGTTGTTTCACAGGGGTATGTGTTTGTCAAATCTCATTTCATCAAACTACCCTTTTTAGGATAAATTTAAGCTGATTAGCTTGGCATATATATACATATATATGAATGATAAGTTCAAGCTGATTAGCTTGAGATAAATATATGCCTTACAGCTTTCTTTCCCTTACAAGCACTAATTTCTCATTTCATTGTGTACTACTGTGACCCAGGTGCTCTTCTAGCTCTTAAGGATAGGCTTGACATTAAAATGTTTTAAGCTCTTTAATGTAGGCAGCTTGAGACATTAATAAAATATAATCCCAAGAGGACAAATTAAGCAGTGCATAGTATGGCAGAAAACTACCTTTAAGCAGAAGTGATTATTAAGTTAAACTAGAATGAATTGTCCATGTTGCTTACCACAGGACATGGAGAGCCCATAGCAACATGGAGCTGGTTATCAACATGCTTGAAAATGAAGCCATTTCTTTTATTCCTCCATTCTTCTCATTCTCAGATTCTACAAGTTGCTAAACTTCATAGGAGTGTTCTAATTTAAAAAGAAAAAAAAATATTTATTTATTTATTTGACAGAGAAAGAGAGCACAAGTAGGCAGAGAGGCAGGCAGAGAGAGGGGGGGAAGCAGGCTCCCTGCTGAGCAGAGAGCCCAATGTGGGGCTCGATCCCAGGACCCTAAGATCATGACCTGAGCCAAAGGCAGAGGTGTAAGCCACCGAGCCACCCAGGCTCCCCTAGTGTTTCAAATTTTGTGCACATAAAAGTCAACTACAGAGGGAGATGAGGGGCTGATTAAATGTGTTAAGTCCTGGGCTAAATCCCATAGATTTAGATTCTAACTCTGAAATGGAGTAGAGCCCACAAATCGGCATCTTTGAAAACAAACAACAAAGGTTATTCTGATGAAATTGATTCAAGAACTGCATCTTAAGAAACAAGCTAAACAGCTAAAGAGTCTTTTTCACAGATTTCTGTCTTGTGCATCACTTTTCCATTATCAACATGGGCACTTTATGCTTTTATTCACTATTTCTTCTCTTGCTATTTTAATATCCTCTGCTAATAGGTTTTATCTTTTCTATTTACTGTTCAATTCTTTGCTAGACATTTTTGCTAAAATCTGTAACGAGTTCCCTATGCTATTCAATATACATAGTTAAAATCTGGCACTTAGAAGAAAACCTTTCAATAGATATTATTTGCTTTGTTTACTCTTTCTTTATTGAGTCCTGGGATAGAAATTGTTTCTCTCTGTTTATATATACTTTATTTCCAGTCCATTCCTGCTCCATTGTTTACTATAGAAAATTTGTGAAATAGACAAAATGTGAAAAAAGTAAAAATTGTCAATAATTCTATGTCTAACTACAGTTAACTTTTGTTGCATTTAGTTCCAGTTTCATCCTTTGTCTGTTATATAAATATATATTTTACAAAATTGAGGTAGATTATATTTAATGCTTCATAATCTGTGTTTCACTTGTAGTATTGTATCATGATTATTTTCCATGTTATAAAATACTCTTGAAGTATAGTTTTAAAAGCCTGTAGTATAATTTTATTGGACCACTTCCCTTTTGCTGTTTGAGTTTCCCTCCATTCTTGATCTTTTACTCTTAATACACCACAGTGAACTTTGTTGAACCTCTGTGATTATTTTTCTTAATATAGATACCTAGAGGTGCAATTCTACACGAGACAGCAAACCCATTTTTCAAGTTTTAGGCATATTCTACCAAATTACTCTTCAGAGAAGTCTTACTAGTTTAAATTGCCATCAATAGTATACTAGTTCATTATTGCCAACAGTCTGTGACATTTAGAAAAAAATCCCGAAGACCTAATCATAAGAGCTCAAACTCAAACTCTTGTAGAAGTATTTAAGGGAAAAGCTTTATGACATTGGGTTTGTCAATGATTTCTTGTACGTGATACCAAAAACAGAGGAAGAAAAGAAAAAGTAAGTGAAGTGGACTTCATCAAAATTACAAACTTGTGTGCATCAAGGATTCTGTTTACAGAATGAAAAAGCAAGCTACAGAATGGTAGAAAATACTTGCAAATCATATATCTGATAAGGGTTTAGTATCCAGAATATGTAAAGAACTACAACTCACCAACAAAAAAATCTACAAACAATCCAACGGAAATTGTTCCCATCACAAAAAAAGAAATAAGAGTTGTTAAAACAGTAATCAAATTTCACTATATAAATGTGTCAAATCAACATACGTCCACCTTAAACTTAACACAGTGTAAGGAAATAAAAGGAACCCAAATCGGCAAAGAAGTCATCAGACTTTCACTCTTCGCCGATGACATGATATTGTATGTAGAAAACCCAAAAGCTCTACCCCCAGATCTCTAGAACTGATACAGGAATTCAGCTGCTTTTCTATACACTAACAGTGAAGCAGAAGAAAGAGAAATCAAGGAATCAATCCCATTTACAATTGCACCAAAAACCATAAGATACCTAGGAATAAACCTAACCAAAGAGGTAAAGGATCTGTACTCTGAAGACTATAGAACACTTAGAAAACAAATTGAGGAAGATGGAAATGGAAAAATATTCCATGCTCATGGATTGGAAACACAGATATTTTTGTTAAAATGTTTAGGATACCCAAAGATATCTCCATATTCAATGCAATCCCTCTCAAAATACCATCAGCATTTTTAATAGAGCTGGAACAAACAATCCTAAAATTTGTATGGAGCCAGAAAAGACCCTGAATAGCCAAAAGAAAGTTGAAAAAGAAAACCAATGCTGGAGACCTCACAATTCCGTGTGTGAAATTGTATTCCAAAGCTGTAATCATCAAGACAGTATGGTACTGGCACAAAAACAGACACATAGATCATTGGAACAGGATAGAGAACCCAGAAATGGACCCTCAACTCTATGGTCAACTAATCTGCAACAAAGCAGGAAAGAATGTTCAATGGAAAAAAGTCTCTTCAACAACTGGTGTTGGGACACTGAACAGCAACATGTAAAAGAATGAAACTGGACCACTTTCTTACACCGTACACAAAAATAAACTTAAAGTGGATGAAAGACCTAAATATGAGCAGGAATTCTTCAAAATCCTAGAGGAGATTGCAGGCAGCAACCTCTTTGACCTCAACTTTTCTGGCTAGATGCATCTCCAAGGGCAGGAGAACCAAAACCAAAAATGAACTATTGAGACCTCATCAAGATAAAAAGCTTTTGCACTGCAAAGGAAATATCAACAAAACTAAAAGGCAGCCTACAGAATGGGAGAAGATATGTGCAATGTCTTATCAGATAAAGGGCTAGTTTCCAGAATCTATAAAGAACTTACCAAACTCATCCAAAAAAAAAGCAACAAATCCAGTGAAGAAATGGGCAGAACACATGAACAGACCCTTCTCCAAAGAAGACATTCAGATGGCCAACAGACACATGAAAAAATGCTCCACATCACTTGTCATCAGGGAAATAGAAATCAGAACCCCAGTGAGATACCACTTCATGCCTGTTAGGATGGCTAAAATGAATAGCTCAGGAGACAATAGATGCTGGTGGGGATGTGGAGAAAGGGGAACCCACTTAACTGTTGGTGGGAATAGAAACTGATGCAGCCACACTGGAAAACGATATGGAGGTTCCTCAAAAAGTTAAAATAGAACTACCCTATGACCCAGCAATTGCACTACTAGGTATTTATCCAAATGATACAAATGTAGTGATTTGAAGGGGCATCTGCACCCCAGTGTTTATAGCAGCAATGTCCACAATAGCCAAGCTATGGAAGGAGTCTAGTTGACATGAATGGATAAAGAAGTGGCATACGTGCACGTTCGTGCGCACACACGCGCGCGTGCGCGCGCACACACACACACACACACACACAATGGAATATTACTCAACCATCAAGAAGAATGGAATCTTGCCATTTGCAATGATGTGGATGGAACTAGAGGGTATTATGCTAAGCAATAAGTCATTCAGAGAAAGGTAAATACCATATGCATTCACTCATATGTGGATTTAAGAAACAAAACATGAACATAAGGGGAAGGGAAAGCAAAATAAAATAAAATAAGATGAAAACAGAGAGGGAGGCAAACTGTAAGAGGCTCTTAACTCTTAACAAACTGAAGGTTGCTGGAGGTGGGTGGGGGAGGGGTAATTGGATGATGGGCATTAGGGAGGGCATTTGAAGTAATGAGCATTGGGTGTTGTATGCAATTGATGAATCTCTAAATTCTACCCCTGAAACTAATAATACAGCATATGTTAATTAAATTGAATTGAAATTAAAATATCAATTGAAAACTAAATTAGGAATAAATAAAAATGAAACAAAAAATGAGCAAAGGGCTTGAGTAGGTATTTCTCTCAGGAAGTTATACAGATGGCCAATAAGTACATGAAAATATGTTGAACATTATGAATCACTAGGAAAATGCAAATCAAAACCAAAATGAGATACCACTCACACCCATCAGGATTTCCTTTATCAAAACAACAGAAAGTAGCAAGAGTTGGTAAGGATATGGAGAATTTGGAACCCTTGTTCACTGCTGATGAGAGTATAAAATGGTGGAACCACTGGGGATATAGTATGACAGTTCCTTGAAAAGTTAAACATGGAATTACAATATAATCTATTCATCCCATTTCTGAGTATATACCCAGAAGAATTGAAAGCAGGGACATTTACAGAAGAATACAATGAGAAGTAGAAGCATCACAGGATGCCTGGGTGGCTTGGTTGGGTGTCCAACTCTTGATTTTGGCTTAGGTCATGATCTTGGGGTTGTGGGATCAAGCCCTGCATCAAGGTCCCATGCTTAGCAGGGAGTCTCCTTGAGATTCTCTCCTTCTTCCTCTGCCCCTCTCCCTGCTCACACGTATGTGCTTGCTCTCTCTTATGCTCTCTCTTTCAAATAAATAAATCTTTTTTTTTTAAGATTTTATTTATTAGTTAGAGAGAGAGAGCGAGCGAGCACAGGCAGACAGAGAGGCAGGCAGAGGCAGGGGGAGAAGCAGGCTCCCTGCCGAGCAAGGAGCCCGATGTGGGACTCGATCCCAGGACGTTGGGATCATGACCTGAGCCGAAGGCAGCTGCTTAACCAACTGAGCCACCCAGGCGTCCCTCAACTAAATAAATCTTTAAAAAAAAAAAAAAAAGAGTAGAAGCATCCCAGGGGACCATCAGCCAGCTAATAAATGGATAAGCAAAAGGTGGTTTTTATGTACAATAAACGAGATCGGGCACGTTCAGGGTGGTATGGCCATAGACTATACGTACAATAGAATATTCAGCCTTAAAAAGGAATGAAATTCTGCCTTATGCTACAGCATGGATGACAGTTGAAGACATGCTACATGAAATGAGCCAGACACAAAAAGACATATATTATTCCATTTATAAGAGCTACTGATAATAGTCAAATTCTGCCAAATAAAATAGTGGTTACCAAGGGCTGGGGGAGTTTACTCTTTAATGGGTACAGAGTTTTAGTGTGGGGTGATGAGTACATTCTGGAGATGGATAGTGGTGAGTTGCACAGTGTGAAGTACTTAATGCCACTGAACTGCACACTTTAAAATGGTTAGAGTGGAGCATTTTATGGTATGTACATTTTACCATAATAAAGAAAGAAAAGAAAAAAAATACAGTTTGCCAGATTGGAAATTAATGATATCTTTTGTTTTCAATTCACTTTTCTTTCACTACTAATGAGTTAATACTTAACTGGGTTCATTGGCTTTTTTATATATGAGTTTATATGTTGCTACTGACTTAAAATTTTTAATTTATAAAACCTTTTTATATGAATGAGATTAACCTTTTATTCATTTTCTGTTTTGTAGATATTTTCCTAATTTACATTTTTGTTTTATTGTGCTTTTGGAGAGAAGGAAATTTTTATTTTGGCAATATTGGACTTTTTCTTCATAGTTTTTCCCTATATGTTGGTAATTAGGAAGCCCTTTCCATCCTGACTTACTATTCAGTTTTTATATTCTTCAGAGTGCTAAACTTAATGCCTTACATTTAGTAAATATAACATGAATATGAGGTTTTAGATCTGGAAGAGGCATTAGAAGCTATTTAGTCTAGCTGCTGTCTTTTACAGATACAAAACTCAGGAAGGCTGCCCTGCCATGGTCCCATAGTAGTTAGTAGACCCTAGAATAGATAGTGAATGCCTTTTTATGTTCAGCCCAGTCTCTGTCCACTAAACTTAAATTTTCTTGTATGGATGGTGAACACAGAGTGTCTTTATTTGGGCAAAGGCTCTATAATACAAGAAACAAAGAGGTAAATAGCAAACACAGTTACAATGAAAATTATTTGATTATTGTTACTGACCAGTATGCTTCATAAAACCTGAACTTTTGCTCCCTAAAAACTTACTGTACATACTTCCCTTACCTATTAATTATAATCTTTATGTTTCTTTCAATGTTCGGGGGAAATAAAGACCTATGCCATTTAATCTCACAGACACATTAGCTTTTAGAGTAGTCTGAGAGAGTGTTTTTATGCATGGTTGGGTGAAATCTCAAGTACATGTAGGACCCAGTGACACACTATAAATAACTATAAAAATGAGCAACATTTTCAGGAATCCTTTTGTCTCAGAATCCCTAAATATTCACATATTTATGTTTCTTTTGATAATCACATGTGTTACGTTAAGGATCCTTTTGTTCAGATTTATATGTTTGAGTGGCAAATTTGCAGGAGCTGCATCTTTGAATTTGTGAGGTCAGAATGTGATATAGAGGGAGAAGCAATAGAGCATTGCCATGTAGTCTTTGCAATTAAAGTCCTACTTGTTCTTGGGTAAGTCATATTTCAGAGTGGGTTTTTTTTTTTTTTTTTAGCTTTTATTTATTTATTTGACAGAGATCACAAGTAGGCAGGGAGGCAGGCAGAGAGAGAGGGGGAAGCAGGCTCCCTGCTGAGCAGAGAGCCCGATGTAGGGCTCGATCCCAGGACCCTGAGAGCAGGACCTGAGCTGAAGGCAGAGGCTTTAACCACTGAGCCACTCGGGCGCCCCCGGAGTGGTTTTAAACAGCCTCGGAGATGGGTCCTTTCTAGCCTTAGAAATCTAATGTGCTTCTTTTGATATAGACTCTTAATCTGATTTTTCTCAAAAAAATAGCTTTCATAGTTCAAACAATTATTTATAGGGACTAGTAGCTTATAATGTTTGAAATAAGGAAATGATTAGAAACACTAAATGATTTCTGACTTGTAAACATGTCAGTAGAATAAAGGGGAAACATTCACTTTTGAGGACTGTACTTCTGAAAAAAACATATGATACATTATCACACATTTTTTTCTTCTAGGTGACAGGTTTGATTTCCTTATCGTGTCTACTGAAATAGGCTATCATTTTTTGGGGCAGTTTTAATATTTTGGTGCCACCTTGTGCCATCATTTTTTAATTAAAAAAATGGCAACAGGTGGCATTACCAGTGTCCTTAACATGAAATGTATTCATAGCTTTTTAAAAAAATTAATGTGGAATTTGAGGCCCAGAGAGGGCCTACAATTTGCCTTAATAATAGTTACCTAGTGATTGAACTGGGATAATGTTTTTTATCCTAGTGATCATAACATTGCAGTAATGTTCTGTATTCTGCTTGGAAGTTATTAATACAGTCCCTGTATCCAGTTTTCACTACATCTTTTCCTCTGTGAGAGGAATTAATTGGAATGTATTAATAGCCATTTGTTTTATATTGATAGAATCCTCTTTTTCCTCTCTCCATATTTAGTTGCCTTTACAAGCTATAAAGGTCTAATAGTACATATTCCTTCCAAATGACTTGAAAGAAGGTAGTAAGTTCTATAGACAGTATTTGTTAAAACTTGGGAATCTGAAGGAAGATAAAAACAGCTATATAAAATGTCTGTTTCTTAGGCATTTAAATGGCAGATAAAGTGTTTATAAATCTGTTTTCAGTTTACTGTAGTGTAGCAGACTAAATGACCTCTTGTCAATGATTTCTCTGTTGGGGAGGCCAAAAACTGTTTAGACTAATTGCTGACTATGGTGTGAGGTAGTCTTTTTTTTCTTTCCTTTTTCTGTTTTAGCTTTCTTGTCACAGAAACTGGAAAACTAGAGAAATGTTGCTGTTAAAACAAAAAAAGCAAAATGGAGTGCCTGGTGATTCAGTCATTTGAGTGTCTGACTCTTGATTTTGGCTCAGGTCATGATCTTAGGGTCCTGGGAGTCCTGCATCAGGCTCAGTGCTCAGCCAGGAGTCTGCTTAAGGATTCTCTCTCTCCCTCTCCTTCTGCTCCTCTCCCAAGTCATGTTTTCTCTCTATCAAATAAATACATCTTTTTTTTTTAAGAGAAGTTTTTCTTTCCTTCTTTCTTTCTTTCTTTTTCTTTTTCTTTCTTTCTTTCTTCCTTTTTCTCCTTTTTAAAAAAGATTTTATTTATTTATGAGAGATTGAGAGCACAAGCAGGGGGAGCGGCAGAGGTAGTAGCAGATCCCCTACTGAGCAGGGAGCCCTATGTGGGACTTGATCCCAAGACCCTAGGATCACGACCTGAGCTGAAGGCAGATGGTTAACTGACTGAGCCACCCAGGTGCCCTTCAAATAAATCCTTAAAAAAAAAAAAAAAAGCAAAGATAATTATACTCAGTGTTTGTAATATCCTTATTAATGTATAGAATAAATTGGTAGATGAAATAATTTATGGTTCATGTTAATATAAAACCACATGAATATAAAACATAGTAATTTCCAATGTAAAGGTAGGCATTATTGGATAAAATAGAATTAATGTGCCTAACAATAGCTGGATATGCTTTCATGAGCTACATCTGTGATTGGTTAGTTTTTTTGAAACTTTTCAAACCTGGGAAAACATTGGGAGTAACTTTGTTGGCAGTAACTTTGAGAAATAAAAATTATAAGAATTTCTGTTTCTGCCCCTAATGGAGTAACTGGTGTGGTGCCTACTGAAAGCACCCATAACACTGGACAAAATATATGAAAAAATTATCTTTAGGTATTGGACAACAGGCAACATAATAGACATGTGATCCCTGAGAAAATGGAAACAAACAGGTGAGCTCAATAGTTTCTTCTCATTTCTGCCTGAAGGAAATTTCTAGGCTATTGTTTACAGAAAGGGGACTCAAACAGAACCTAGTAGTCTTGTTGAGATTAAAAAAAAGGGGGGGGCTCAGAGATCCATGGTGCTTAGATGATTGGAATGTT
The DNA here is from genome assembly GCA_003697995.1 of Taxidea taxus jeffersonii. Lineage (NCBI taxonomy): Eukaryota > Metazoa > Chordata > Mammalia > Carnivora > Mustelidae > Taxidea > Taxidea taxus. Next base: position 67,022 of record RCUC01141376.1, on the reverse strand, counting down.
CTGGGCAGAATACTAAAGAAAAGAGAGCTACATGGAGAAAAACTCTAGAAGTCTGGATTGTGCTCCGCTCAAATCTTTGGCTGAATTTGTATATCGTAGGCTAACTTGAACAACTCCTTGAGCTCACAGGTAGGGTTAGGAGACAATTAAAATCCTTCCAGCTGGAGAAGGGAGACTCTGTTGAACATACAGGACAGTAGAGACTTCAGAGGAGTATTTTGTTAGTAATTGAAACTGAGAAATTTTTTTTTTTGAAACTGGGAAATTTTTAAAAATTTTATTTATTGATAAATAACAAAATAGAACTCATTATGTTGACATAAATAAGATTCAACATGAAAAATAATTACTTTTATGGGGGCGCCTGGGTGGCTCAGTGGGTTAAAGCCTTTGCCTTCGGCTCAGGTCATGATCCCAGGGTCCTGGGATCAAGCCCCACATCAGGCTCTCTGCCCAGCAGGGAGCCTGCTTCCCTTCCTCTCTCTCTGCCTGCCTCTCTGCCTACTTGTGATCTCTGTCAAATAAATAAATAAAATCTTTTAAAAAATTACTTTTACAAAATAAAGAGAAAGGGGGCATTGTTTTACATTTTTTACAAACTCTTCAATGTCTATGTAGAAGACAGCTAGATTCTTAGATCTGCTACTATATTCATTCTGTTGTAGTATGTTGTTTCTGTTAAGTATGTGAAGAAATGGTGTCACCAACTGATATATAATTGGAGAAAAGAGGAGTATTATAATAGCCTTTTCAGATAATATTCTTATAGTTTTGTTATTCTCATTTGATACTACAATCAAAGCCTGGTAAGTGGTAATTTCTTAAAGATTATTGGCAATGTAAAATCTGAAACCACATCAGCAAAATTTTGGCATTGTTATATTAAAATTCACTGGAATATTCAGCTTCAGTAGATGATTTTCTAATCTCTATGAAATAGTTATTTGGATTTATCTTTGTGTATGATGTAAAAGAATGGCCCAATTTCATTCTTTTGCATGTGGCTGTCCAATTTTCACAGCACCATTTATTGAAGAGACTGTCTTTTTTCCATTAGGTATTCTTTCCTGATTTGTCAAAGATTAGTTGACCATAGAGTTGAGGATCCACTTCTGGAGTCTCTGTTCTGTTCCATTGATATATGTGTCTATTTTTGTGCCAGTACCATGCTGTCTTGAGGATCACAGCTTTGTAATATGGTTTGAAGTCAGGCATTGTGATGCCCCCAGCTTTGCTTTTCTTTTTCAGCTATCCCCTGGTGATTTGGGGTCTTTTCTGGTTTCATACAAATTTTAGGATTGTTTGTTCCAGCTCTATGAAAAGTGCTGATGGTATTTTGATAGGGATTACATTGAAAGTGCAGATTGCTCTGGGCAGTATAGACATTTTCATAATGTTTATTCTTCTAATCCATGAGCATGGAATGTTTTTCCATCTCTTTCTGTCATCCTCAGTTTCTTTCATAAGTGTTCTGTAGTTCTTCGGTTAGGTTTATTCCTAGGTATCTTACGGCTTTTGGTGCAATTGTAAATGGGATTGATTCCTTGATTTCTCTTTCTTTAGTCATATTGTTAGTGTATAGAAAAGCAACAGATTTCAGCGCATTGATTATGTATCCTGCCATATTGCTGAATTGCTGTATAAGTTCTAGTAATTTGGGAATGGAGTCTTTCGGGTTTTCCACATAAAGTATCATGTCGTCTGTGAAGAGTTGAGAGTTTGACTTCTTTGCCAGTTTGAGTGCTTTTTATTTCTTTTTGTTGTCTGATTTTTTGAGGCTAGGACTTCTAGTACTATGTTGGACAATAATGGTGAGAGTGGGCATCCCTGTTGTGTTCCTGACCTTAAGGAAAGTTCTGAGTTTACCCCCATTGAGGATGATATTTGCTGTGGGCTTTTCATAGATGACTTTTATGATATTGAGGTATGTTCCCTCTTCCTGTATTTTGAAGAGTTTTAATCAGGAAAGGATGCTGTATTTTGTCAAATGCTTTTTTTTTTTTTATCAATTGAGAGGATCATATGGTTTTTGTCTTTTATTAGTGTGATCTATCATGTTGATTGATTTGTGGATGTTGAACAACCCTTGCATCCCAGGAATAAATCCTACTTGGTTGCTGTGAATAATCCTTTTAATGTACCGTTGGATCCTGTTGGCTGGGATCTTGTTGGGTATATTGACATCCATCCAAATCCTAGAGGAGAACTAGATGTAGTAACCTCCTCAACATTGGCCAAAGGAATTTCTTTCAAGACATGTCTCTAAAGGCAAGGGAAACAAAAGTGAAAATGAACTTTTGGGAGTTCATCAAGATAAAAAGCTTTTGCACAGCAAAGGAAACAGTCAACAAAACTAAGAAGCAACCCACAGAATGGGAGAAGATATTGTAAATGGCAGTGTAGATAAAGGGCTGGTATCCAAGATGTATAAAAAACTTATCAACCTCAACACCCAAAAAACAAATGATCTAGTCTATAAATGGGCAGAAGACTTAAACAGACACTTCTCAAAAGAAGACATTCAAATGGCTAACAGATACATGAAAAAATGCTCAATATCACTAGCCATTAGGGAAATACAAATCAAAACCACCCTGAGATACCATCTTACACCAGTTAGAATGGCAAAAATTAACAAGATGGGAAACAACAAGTGTTGGTGAGGATGTAGAAAAAGGGGAACCCTCTTACACTATTGGTGGGAATGCAAGCTGGTACACCCACTCTGGAAAACAGTATGGAGGTTCCTCAAAAAGTTAAAAATAGAGCTGCCCTATGACCCAGCAATTGCAGTACTGGGTATTTACTCCAAAGGTACAGATGTAGTGAAAAGAAGGTGCACATACATCCCAATGTTCATAGCAGCAGTGCCCACAATAGCCAAACTGTGGAAAGAGTCCAGATGTCCTTCAACAGATAAATGGATAAAGATGTGGTTCATAAATATAATGGAATATTACTCAGCCATCAGAATGGATGAATACCCACCATTTACATTGACATGGATGGAACTGGAAGGTATTATGCTAAGTGAAATAAGTCAAGCAGAGAAAGACAATTATCATATGGTTTCATTCATACATGGAACATAATAGCACAGAGCACCATAGGGGAAGGGAGGGGAAAACTGTGAGTGGGAAGAAATCAGAGAAGGAGACAAACTATGGGAGGTTGGACTGTGGGAACCAAACTGAGGGTTACAGACAGGTGGGAGATGAGGGATGGAGTAGCAGATGATTAAAAAAAATGTAAATAGTGTTCACCAAATAAATAAGTAGTAAATAAGTATAAATAAATAAATTTTTAAAAATGCCACAATGAGTAAAAAAAAAGATAGCTGTTTGGAAAATATTGGTTCGCTTATTTAAATAGATCAACCAAATATTGATACATGGCCTTATGAGATCAGTTAATCACATCTGTTAATATCACTGATCTCACAGAAAAGTATTTTAAGTAAGGGGAAGTTGTAAAGCTCATAATGACATATAAATTTTTTTTAAAAATTTGGAATTTAGTTTGAAGGCTCAAATTTTGTCATTGACAAAAAGTTGTCATTTGTTTTTCTTGAATTGATGGGCTTACTTTGTTCCTTTTTAAGACAATGTCAAGTCTGAATAATATGGGGTGACATCATTTGCTCAAGTAAAAATGATGTTCTTTGAAAAAACAGTTCATCTCACATTGTACATGTCCTTTGCCTCAGAACAACAATTGTACTTTAGTGTGTAGCAGACAAGCCTTAGGAGTACTTCCAGTTTCATCACACATAATATTAAAAGCACCAAGATTTAATACAAATAATAAGTTTTGTTACTTTATGGCTTTTTTTTAATACAAGTATTTTATGGTTAAGGATATCATACAATGACTACTACTTCAGCTTAACACCACTACCTTTTATTTTTTATTATTTATTTGAGAGAGAGTGAGAGTGGGGGGGAGGGGCAGAGGGAGAAGGTTGAGAGTGTCTTAAGCAGACAGTGGGCTGAGCACAGAGCCCAATGTGGGGCTCAGTCTTATAACCCTGAGATCATGACCTGAACCAAAACCAATAATTGGGCATTTAACTGACTGTGTCACCCAGGCATCTCTACTTTTTTTTTTTTTAAGATTTTATTTATTTATTCAGAGAGAGTGCAAGTGGAGGAAGGGATATGATATGGGCTCTATCTTACCACCCTGAAATCATGACCTAAGCCAAAGTCAAGTGTCAGATACTTAACTGACCGAGTTACCCAGGTGCTCCTTAGCACCACTACTTTGATTTCTGATAAAGTATCCGCAGTTTTATTTAGCGTTTTTGTACAATAAGTCTCAAGAAATCTATACTTTTGAGAACTGTACTTTTGAGAATCGCTGCTTTAGATCCATCTTAAAAAGTGTTGTAAAGGAGTCTAAAAAGGATCAACCTGATATGTGTGAAAATTAAGGGCCTTCTAGAATAAACTTCTGCACTCTTTAAAGGCAAACCACTAAATGTAAACACTTACTATGAATGCTATTTAGTCAAAAACTAGTAGATATGAGAAGTAGCCAAATGTGACTCATAACCTGAAGAAAAATTTGAAAATAAAAATACATCAGTGGCAAAACTAATAGAATTAGGAGATGAAGGTTTAAAAACAGTTGTTGTAACTATTCTTAAGAGTTTAAAAGAAGTCAAGAATGTAATGAAGAAAGAAATGAGAAATACTGAAAATTAACCAAATAGAAATTCTGGAGTTAAGGTGTAACATCTGCCCCTCCCAAATTTACCCAAAAGGGGTTAAGAGGTTAGATGCTGTTGAAGAAAAGATCAATGAATTTGAGAACATACCAACAAAAACAATGCAAAGTGAAGTACACACAGCAAATATATTTTGTATTTGTGCTTTTGCTGTGTGTAGGAGTCGGGATGGATAGTGGAATGGAGCCTGAGTGACCTGTGGGGGCCATAGAGAGTGGTCTAATGTGTCTGTGATTAAAGTTCCTGAATTAGAGGAGCTAGTTAGAAAGGGGGAAATTTTAAAGAACAGCAAAAAACTACCCAAATTTCATGAAAAATATAAACTCACAGATATAAGCAGCTTAGTAACTCCATCAGGAGTAACTCAAAGGAAACCATACCAAGGTACATCATAATAAAATTGTTGAAGGGGCCCCTAGGTGGCTCAGTAGGTTAAAGCCTCTGCCTTCGGCTCAGGTCAAGATCCCAGGGTCCTGGGACCGAGTCCCACATCGGGCTCTCTGCTCAGCGGGGAGCCTGTTTCCTCCTCTCTCCCTGCCTGCCTCTCTGCCCACTTGTTATCTCTGTCTGCCAAATAAATAAATAAAATATTAAAAAAAACACTTTTAAAATTGTTGAAAATCAATAGCACAAAAAATTTGAAAGTAGCAGAGGTGAGAAAACAGACACATTGCATATAGGGAAATATTTAAAAATAATGATTACAGACTTCTTATCAGAGCCAGTGCAAGCCAATGATATTTTTAAGTGCTAAAGGAATAAAATGTTAACATAGAATGCTGTATCCAACAAAAGTATCTTTTAGAAATGAAGACTAAATGATATTTTTCACACAGACAGAAACTTGAAGAAATGTTAAAGGAAGTTTCTTAGGCTATAAGGAAATTATAAGAGATGGAAAATTAGATCAACACAAGTAAATGAAGAGCACCAGAAATTGTAAATATTTGGGAAATTTTTTTATTTTTAATTTTTTAAAAAGATTGATGTTTGAAAAGTGAAAGTAATTGCAGTATATTGTGGCATTTATGAATTATGTGGAAGTAAATGTATGAAAACACTAACACAACAGGAAAGGAAAATATAAATATACTGTTATAAGTCCTATATTATTTAAAGCAGACTATATTAAGTTAAAAGTGCATATTGGGGTGCCTGGGTGACTCAGTCAGTTAAAGGTCTGACTCTTGGTCTCAACTCGGGTCTTGAACTCAGGGTCATGAGGTCAAGCCCACTGGGCATGGAGCCTACTTAAAAAAATGATAAAAATTCAAATTGTAAACCCAGGAGCAATCACTAAAACAGTGAAATGCAGATTATAGTTATTAAGCCAAGGGTTGAAATGAAATGGGATACCTAAAAATAATAAATTCAAATGAAGGTAGAAAGAGATAATAAAACAAAAAATAAGATAGGATGAATATAAAAGCAATAAGGCCATAGCTACAATTAATATAAATTATCTCACATTCTTTTTTTTTTTAAGATTTTATTTATTTATTTTAGAGCATACACCTGTGCGCATGTATCTGGGGAAGGGTAAGAGGGGAGGGAGAGGAAGAGGGGAAAGACTCCCAACCAGACTCTGCACCAAGCTGGGAGGTTGACATAGCTCATTCCCTTGACCCTGAGATCATGACTGGAGTGGAAACCAAGAGTCAGAAGCTCAACTGAGTGAGCCACCCAGGTGTCCCTGTCTCACATTCTTATTAGGAAGTAGAAATTGTGAGACTGAATAATAAAGGAAGATGAAATATATATGTACAAGAAACCCACTTTAAGTATAATATTAAAATGTATGTAGGAAAATGCTAATCAGCATATGAAATGTTAGTAGCATGTTATTTTATTATGTTTATATTAAATGAAGAGACTTCTGGACAAGGAATATTATTAAGGTCAAATGGAGACATTTTGCAATGAACATGGCAACTCATCACAGTCATCACTAAGACATAGTATCGTAAATAAATATCATAAATTTAATAACAGAGTTTGAAAGTATATGAAACAAAACCTGATGGAACTGATATGAAAAGTGGACAAATCCACAGTGGTAATCAGAGATTACAGCATTCCTTTCTAATAGTAAATGTTCAGAACAACAGCAAATATAAACAACATATCAACCAATTTGACCTATTTGAAGTGTTGTAGACTCCTTATAACCACAGCAAAATACATATTCTTTTCATGTGCAGTTGGTACATTCGTTAAGGCAGAAAACATACTCAGCCTTAAAACAACTCACTAAAAGTTTATAAAAATCATGTGACGTGTGTTCTCTGACAATAGTGGAATTAATAGAAATCAAGAGTCTGGAAAATCCTGATATATTTGGAAATTAAACAACATTTCTAAATAAACCATAGGTCGAAGAAGGAATCACAAAAGAAATTAGAAAATATGTTGAATTAAGATGGAAACATGGCATATCAACATTTGTTTGATGCTGACAAAGTGGTATTGAGAGGGAAATTTGTGGTTCAAATACTTAATTACAAAAGAAGAAAGTTCTAGAAGCAATGTTCAGCCTTTCTACTAAGAAATAGGAAAAGTGTCCCCTCCCCTCCTTCCACTTACAGCAACAGGATTTACCTTCACTCCTAAAACAGCTAAATAAACCACCCAAAAGGCTTAGAAGAAATACTATTAGGAATAGTGTCTGTGCTCACATGCTGAATTGAAAAACCTTAAGGCTTTTGCATTGGTAACGGAATAATTAGCATTAGATTAAGTACTACTTGGGTGATACTCACTGACATCTTAATAGCAAGACCCAAGCACCTTGAACTGTTTCAAGTTACTTACCTGCATTTTAGAACAAAGCCCAGGAATATTTATAGGAATAAAAAAATATTCATTGCCCATCAAAGCAAAATTCACAATGTCTGGCATCCAATAAAAATTGCCAGGCATTCAAAGATGCAGAAAAATCTGGCCCATAACGAGGAAAGAAATTAGAAACAACTCAGAACTGACATAGATTTTGGAATTAGCAGGTATGGACATTAAAATGGTTTTTTAACTCTCTTACACTTACATTTAAAAGAGAGCAGAAAAGGGTAAAAAATTTGAGCAGGCTTGTGGTTGCCTGTGGTTGCCAAGTTCAATAAACTGGGGTTAATGCAAGATGATATATGAGAATGATAGTGTGAAAGAGGCCATAAGAAGGGTTCTTGGGAACCTTTATAACGACAGGATGTTTCGCATTAAGAGAGTATTAGGTCTATGAGGCAACAGATTTTGCCTAAAGAGCAGTGGACAGAATATGAAGAGGATAAATTCTACCTGAACCATATCTGAAAGAAGTTATTTGGGGAAGAAAGATGGGCAAAGAAATAATCATGGAATTGAAATCTGTGGTAGCAGCTGTCCTACAAATATTTTTAAGAAGTTGAGTAAACATGAAATGTACAATTTAGAACTATCTAGGCTGCAAATGTATTACTTTAAATAAATGACTATTGTAATAGTCATTTATGATAAAAAATATAAAAATAAAAAAATATAAAAATAAAAAATAAAAATAAAAAAAAGGAAAGATTTAAAATAAGTCATTGGAAATGTTAAAATGACCCAAACTGAATGTCTAGAGATGAAGACCATGATATCTGAAATGAAAAATTTACCAGATGGGATTAACAGATTAGATAGTGAAGAAGAAAAAATTAGTAAATTTGAAGACATTACAGTAGAAACCACTTTAGGAAAGAGTGGCAGTTTCCTACAAAGTTATTATACAATGGCCTTTCCTCTTCTAGGTATTTACCCAAGAGAAATGAAAGCATGTCTATCAAAACTATATACACTGTTGTTTATGGCAATTTATTTGTAAAAGCACCAAACATAGATAACCCCAAATACCCATAAACCAGTGGATAAACACATTGTTGTATATCTATATAATGTAATACTACTTAGTGATAAAAGTATTGTTACACACAACAATGTGAGAGAATCTCAGACTTTTTTGAGTGAAAGAAGCCAGATTTTAAAAAGTATATTATGCAATTCCATTTATATAAAATCTTAGATAATGCTAACTAAACTATAGTTACAGAAATTAAATCAGCAGTTCTCTGGGGATGAAGTAAGGAGAGTATAGAGGAATTACCAAGGGGCATAAAAAACCTTTGGGGGGATGATGGATAAATTTACAACTTTTTTTTTTTTTTTAAGATTTTATTTATTTGACTGAGAGACCCAGCAAGAGAGGGAACACAAGCAAGGGGAGTGGGAGAGGGAGAAGCAGGCTTCCAGGTGAGCAGGGAGCCTGATGCAGGGCTCTTGATCCAAGCCGAGCCACCCAGGTGCCCCTAAATTTACAATCTTGATTATGATGAATTTCACTTTTTGGATATATTTGTCAAAACTTATGAGATTGTAAAAAAAAAAAAAACAACTTATGAGATTGTAGATTTTAAATATGAACAGGTTATTTCCTGTCAGTTATAATAAAGCTATTAATTTTTGTTTAAAAAGAGCAAATAAAATTCCAAAGTAACTATAGAAGGAAGCAAATTATGTATGCGTATACACACAAGCAGAAATTTATAAAGCAGAAAATGGATAAATAGTAGAGAAAATGAAAAAAATAAATAAAACTTACAGCTGTTTTTTGAGAAGATGAATAAAATTAATAACTCACTTGCTACTGTGAGTAAGAACAAAAGAAAGAAAGCACAAGTTGTTCGTATTGGAAATGAAAGGAACCTATAGACATTAAATGGGCTATAAGGCAACATCAAGAACAAATTTTATGCCAGTAAATTTAAAAGATATATCAAACTTTAAGTAGCTATAAGGATTATTTTAAAGGTACAAAATACAGCCAACAGAAGAAAAAATAAAAAATCTGAGTAGGTGTGTATCCAGTATATAAATTGAGTTGATAATCAAAAACATTCCCCAAAAGCAAACGCAATATTATATGTCTTCACTGGTAAAGTCTATCTAATTTTATTTTATTTTAATTTATTTTTTTTAAAGATTTTATTTATTTTTTGACAGACAGAGATCACAAGTAGACAGGCAGGCAGAGAGAGGGGGAAGCAGGCTCCCCGCTGAGCAGAGAGCCCGATGTGGGGCTCGATCCCAGGACCCTGGGATCATGACCCGAGCTGAAGGCAGAGGCTTTAACCCACTGAGCCACCCAGGCGCCCCAAGTCTATCTAATTTTAAAGGAAGAAATACTAGCAATCATTCATAAATAGAGAAAGGAGAAAGTATTTCTTAATTCATTTCATGAAATCAGCATTACTCTAATACTAAAATCAGTCAAAGACATTACAGGAAAAGAAAGCTACAGACCAATATTTCTTAAAATTATAGGGGCAGAAGTTCTTTACAAAATATTTTCAGGTTAGGGTGCCTGGGTGGCTCAGTTGGTTAAGGTCCGACTCTTGATTTTGGCTCAGGTCATGATCTCAGTTTCATGAGATCAAGCCCCAAGTTGAGCTCTGTGCTCAGCATAGGGCTTGCTTGTCTTTCTCCCTCTGCCCCTGACCCCACTTTTGAGCTCTCTTGCTCACATGCTCTCAAATAAATAAATAAAATCTTAAATATTTGCAAGTTGAATTTAGTAAAATACAATAAAATACATACATATGTATATAATATACCTCATGGTCAGGTGAGTTTATCCAGGAATGCAAAGCTTATTTAACAGCTTATAATATATTTTTGTAATTCACCATATTAGAATAATGAGTGAGAAAATTCATCTGATCATTTCAGTAGGTGGAAGAAAAAGCACTTAATACCCATTCATGTTGAGAAATTTTAAAAAAGCAAATAGTAAGAATAGAGGGAAACTTTGTCAATCTCATAAAACACATTGCTGAAGAACATACAACTGGTACTTGATAATTAAAGACCAAATTCTTCCCTCCTAAGATTAAGAACAATGCAAGGTCCACTTGTAACACATCTGTTCAGTGCTTTATAGAAGATGTGCATTATCCATTAAGCACACAAAAAGATGATCAATGTCATTAGTTATTATTAATCATCAGGGAATATAAATTAAAACCATATTTAGAAACCATAGCTACTGGAATGGCTAAAATTAAAAGAACAGAAAATTCTTTTTGTTGATAGTGATATGCAGCCATTGGAACTTTGGTGGAATTCATAATGGTATAATCACTTGGGAAAACAGTTTGGCAGTTTTTAAAATAAAGTTAATCATACAGTCTAGCAATTCCGTTCTTAGGTATTTGTTCAAGGGAAATCAACACATATTTACAAAAGGGTTTACACAATGTTCATCGTAGCTTTATTTGCACTAGGGAAAAAATATAAACACTGCAGATGTTCATCAGCTGGAGAATGTATAAACAAATACTGCAATATCCATATGTATTTTATTTGTTGCTGTGTAAAAAATGACTCAAAATTTAGCGGGTTAAGAAAATTTGTTATCTCACCATTTGTGTAGATAAGGAATCCAGGCATGGCTTAGCTAGGCTGCAATCAGTATGTCATCTCAAGGCTCATCTCAGAGAAGCATAAACTTTTGGGATCACTGATGTGGTTGCTGACAGATTCATTTCCATGTGGGCTATTGAACCAAGAGATTCAGCTCTTCACTTACTCTTGGTTAGAGGCTGCCCTCTCTCTATACCAGTTTGCTTTCATCAGAGAAAACAACAAGGGCGAGAGAGAGTGTGTAGCAAGATGGAGACCATAGTCTTAAAACCTGTCTCAGAAGTCACATCCCATCACCATTATTATATTTGCTTTATTGAAGTAACTTGGTACAGCTCATACTCATGGGAGAGGGAATTACAATGGGCATGAATACCATAAGGTATTCCATATAGGGATTAAGGTATTAAGGTATACCATAAGGGTGGGGAGCATTGGAAGCCATTTCAGAAGCTGCCTACCTTCCTTACAATATAATGAAATACTACTAAATAATGAAAAATAACCTTATTGGTATACACAACAGTGTAGCTGAATGTCAAAAACATTAAGTAGAGCAAAAGAACCCAGACATAAAAGATTACAGAACTAATTTTTAGAGTAAGAAGAAAGGTCAGTGGTTGAGTAGGAGAAGGTTTTTGTTTCAAAGAGGTATGATTATCTTTTTGTGATATAGGAAATGTTCTTTATCCTAATTGTGGTAGTGGTTACAGGGGTGTATGTATTTGTCAAAATTCATGAGTGAATTTTATTATATGTATATCATAATCTGAGTTGGGTTTTTTGGAAAGTATGCTACTGGATTCAATGGACTCTTTTACAAAAGTCTTTTTGCCATTTTACTGAGATGTAATTGATATTCAGCACTGTATACTTTTGAAGTATACAGCGTAATGACTTGACTTGCATATATTGTAAAGTGATTACCACAATAAGTTTAATTAACATCCATCACCTTATGTAAATACACAGAAAATGGGGGGTTCCTCCCTGTACTGGGAACTCCAAGGATTTACTCTCCTAACAATGGTGTTTGTTTGTTTGTTTATTTTAATTCCCAAAGATTTAATGTTAACAAAAAGAATGATTTGTGGGGTGCCTGGGTGGCTCAGTGGGTTAAGCCTCTGCCTTCAGCTCAGGTCATGAGCTCAGGGTCCTGGGATAGAGCCCCCTATCAGGCTCTCCACTCAGCAGGGAGCCTGCTTCCTCCTCCCTCTCTGCCTGCCTTTCTGCCTGCTGGTGAACTCTGTCTGTCATATAAATAAATAAATATTAAAAAAATGATTTGCTTTCCACCATTTTCTTTTAGGATGAAAATAAAAATCACTGAACAAAAAATAGTTTTCCATTATCCAGTAAATGGGCATGCCTTACAAAAAAGTAATTTTGGAAGTTTATTCTAATAATCCCTCCTGAGGTGGATTACCTGAAGGAAAAGAACCTAGGTGTGGAGGTCTCTCTGAATAAGGGCGTGTTTCTTAAGATGACCCCCATGAACACCAGGACCCTTGGGGAGATCAATTTCTTTTTCACTTTTATTTCAAATTCCCCCACTGAAGTTTCAGCAACTTTAAAATATACCACATAGTAGTGTTAACTGTAGTCTTCATGTTATATCACCAGTGCTTATTATAACTGGAAGTTGTACCTGTTGAACACCTTCATCCAATTCCCAACTCTCCACTTCTGGTTACTACAAATCTGATCTCTTTTTCTGTGTGTTTCTTCTTCTTCTTCTTTTTTTTTCGATCCATATGTAAGTGAGATATATAGTACTTGTCTTTCTATATCTGACTCCTTTCACTTAGCAGAGTGCCCTCAGGGTCTGTTCATGTTATAAAAAATGGCAGGATTTCTTTCTTTTTTAATGTCTGAATAAAATTGAAATGTGTACATACATCACAACTTCTTTATTCATTCATCCATCATTGGACAATTAGGTTGCTTCAGTATTTTGGCTATTATAGATAATGCTGCTTTGAACATGGGGGTGTAGATATCTCTTTGATACAGTGTTTTTGTTTCTTTTGGATATATTGCTGGATGATATGGTAGTTCTGTTTTTAATTTTTTGAGAACCCTCCATGCTGTTTTCTCTAGTGGTTGTACTAATTTACAATTTCACCAGCAGTGCACAAGGGTTTGCTTTTCTCCACATCTTTGCAGAATTTGTTATTGCTCATCTTTTTGATAGTAGCCATCCTAATAGGCATGAGGTGATATCTTATTGTGGCTTTGACTTGCATTTCCCTAATAATTAGTGATGCTGAGCATCTTTTCATTTACCTGTTGGCCATTTGTATATCTTTTTTGGAAAAGTATCTGTTCAGGTCCTTGCCTATTTTTAAAAAAATACTTGTTTTGTTTATTTCAGAGAGTGAGAAAGAACAAGGGGAGAGACAGAGAAGAAGGAGAGAATCCTTAAGAAGACTTCCCACTGAGTGTGGAGCCTAACACAGGGCTTGATCCCAGAACCCTGAGATCATGACCTGAGCTGAAACCAAGAGCTGGATGCTTAACTAACTGAGCTACCCAGACACCCTTGCCCATTTTTAATTGGAGTGTGTGTGTGTGTGTGTGTGTGTGTGTGTGTGTGTGTGTATGTGTGTATATGTTTTGGTATTATGTTGTGAGTTGTTTATATATTTTGGATATTGACTCCCTATCAGATATATGGTTTACAAGTTCAGTGGACTGCTCTTAATGGCATCTGCATATCTGCACATTTTTCTAAGTGACATACTAGGGTGCTGTAGTGGCAGTGTCATCTTGTGTTAAGATCTTTGGTGTCAGGAAGACCCAGATACAAATACTGGCTCTGAAACTTGCTGCTTTCTAGTACTTCACGGATTATTTTGGATATTCCTAAAACAATAATTACTGTTTATTTAGAATCTATCCTGGCCAGATACTATGCTAGACATTTATGTGTGTATTACCTAAGTTAATACAAATCAAAATAATAAACATTTTTGGAAACACACACTAATACAAAATATTTCCATGTCTTATGTGATTTAATGCAGGAACCCAGTTAAGTGTTGGTACTATAATTATCCCTACTTTATAAAAGAAGAAATTGAGACCAACAGAATAAATTTTTAAAATATGAGGAACTCAGGTTGCTGTCAAGATTCTGGTTTTGTTTTCCATTCTTCTCTACCTGTGGAATTAAACTTTTTATATGTTATCCAAGCTTGTTGCAAAGAGTAACTGCAACTTCAGCTTAAAATCTATTTTTGTTTTTTCTTTAAGAAACTTCTGTTAGGTTATGAATGCTAAGAGTATCTCTAGGAGTCTAAGTAGAAGGTGTCAGGTGAAGGTCAGTTTCTAAGAGGAAAGCACTGGGCAGAATTGCAAGAGCATAAGCTCAGTTCTAGACAAGTACAGCTCTAGAAATACTAACCTTAGCCATAAATGAAAAGTCAATGTTTATATGTATTTGATATAAAAAGTATGGCTCATTTTCCTACCATTTCCATAAATTCTTTGTCAGCAGTGACATTTTTGAAGTCTAAAGTTGATAAAGGTTTGTGCTTGTAAAATATATTATGATATTTAATCACTATCAAAAGTGCCCAGGGGTGCCTGGGTGGCTCAGTGGGTTAAAGCTTCTGCCTTCAGCTCGGGTCATGATCTCAGGGTCCTGGAATCGAGCCCCACATCGGGCTCTCTGCTCCTAGGGAGCCTGCTTCCTCCTCTCCCTGCCTTTCTGCCTACTTGTGATCTCTGTCTGTCAAATAAATAAATAAAATCTTAAAAAAAAAAAAAAGTGCCCAGATAGGAATTTTCTTGGGGGAAGTAAGACTTTGTCACTAAGGCCATGAAGCATTTAATTATAGCACTGCTTACTTTGGCAACTGTATTTCCATAGTACTGTGTAGCATAAGTTGTTCTCCCCCTTCGTTTGTCAGCATGGAATATTTTCCCTCTTTTAATGTATAACATAATCAGGTTTTTAAATATTCAATCACTTACTATAAATGGGGTTGAGTTATGTGTTAATCTAAAAGTATAGACTAGGGGTGTGTGGGTGACTCAGTTAGTTAAACGTCCAGCTTTTGATTTCAGCTCAGGTCGTGATCTCAGGGTCATGAGTTTGAGCCCACATGGAGTTCCATCCTGGATGTGAAGCCTGCTTAAGATTCTTTCCCTCTCCCTTTGCCCCTCTCCCTGCTTATGCACTCTCTCTCTCTTCCCCCCCAAAAATAAAGTATGAAAAAGTATACTTTTAAAAATACACTTTTTAAAAAAAAGTATAGACTAGCAACAACCTCATAAAAGTAAATATATGCAATGCTTATATATTCTGATTCAACAATCTGCTTAATATACTGTAGTTCTAGAAATTAGCTGATTAAAAAAAAAAGAAATTAGCTGATTAATTTATTAGTAGACTTGATTCCTAAAAAACGATTTGTGGAACACTGGGAAAATTTTGATTCCTCACTGTTTTTCCTTAGCATCATATTCATTTTTGCCTTTTTACCTTTAAGTCTTTTGTCTTCATTGAATAGAATAACTTTTGGTGTGGCACTCCTTCATGACCCAGCTATCCTTCAATCTGGGTTTAAGTCTCATCTCTCTCATAAAGCCTTCTCTACTTATCCAACACAATTTTTTTTTTCTTTTCTGAAATTCTGTTGCTTTTCTCTTTAATGTAATTTAAATTGTCTTCTAGATTATATACATTGGCTTTATTTTTCCAGCTGCTTTCATGGGTGTTATTTCCTTTTATCCTTAGACCCTGGAAATAGTTAAGAAAGGCAATATTATTCTCCATTTTATGATACAAAAACTAAGAATAGTTATTTGATTTCTTGAAGATAAGACTTCAGCCCAAATCTTCATTCTAAAATCTGCTTTGCTTATACTGTATCACTTCAAGTTTTATACTCTACCTGCTATTCCTACCACATGCTGAGCATATAGTAGTATTTTCAGTTGATTGGTTTAAAGTAAGTTGTTTTTAATCAAACTGGTATCTATTTATTTTAAAGAGCTATGCAATTAATTAACTAATTAATTCTAGAGTCTTTTGTCATAATTAATCTTGAAGCCTGAGTTCTTCAAAGGGGCAACATTTGTTTGTTTAAGATTTAAAGTTCGGACTACGGAAATTATTTATTTATCAAATGTCACTGTGTACCATATGTCTAATATTATTAGTAGCCCTGGATATAGACAAATGTTGATTGCATTATTTTGTTAGTAATATTCAGTCTTTTCTTATTTATGCAGGAGAGATTAAACAGATTCTAGAAAATGAACTTCAGATACCTGTGTCTAAAATGCTGTTGAAAGGCTGGAAGACCGGAGATGTGGAAGACAGTGTGAGTTTCTTAATTGCTTAGAAATAAAAGGAAATTAAGTCATGCAGTTGACTAAATGATATATAAAAATTGGTTTTTATTAGTTTTCTTACATATGACAGAACTAGATTTTGGTAATAGCAACTTAGTTTAAGGAATCAGCAAATAGTATTTTTCAAATTAAAACATTTTCATGGTAAACCAACAATAGTTTTGAATGAGTTAGGTATGTAATTGAACTATATGGCGTGTTTTTCCTGTTTCTGTTATATAGGAGTTAATTTGGCACTCTATTTTGAGAGCTTTTACTTTTTTATCAAACCTTGTAGGGTGTCAGCAAGTACCCTGGAATTATAATTTACTGAACAATTACTTAATGGCCTGCAAGAAGTCATATGCAATGTATACATGTATGCCAAATATTGATTATGGAACAAAGATAATAATAAGACATTTTTTTAAACTTGGAAAATTTAATGATAAGAATCTTTGTTTACTTGGGTAATGGCCAGTACATGGAATGAATTATATTTATAAATTTAGATACAAATTAGTAGTGTATAGCAGACTTTCTATATAGAACCAGGTTGTAAATATTTTAGGCTTTGTGGGCAATACAGTCTCCCATTGCAGCTACTCAGTTCTGCTGTTGTAGTGTGAAAGGAACCATAGGCAATATGTGAAAGAGTTAGCCATGACTGTGTTCCAATACATCTTTATTTATGGACAAAGAAATTTGAATTTTATGTAATTTCACATATCATGAACTACTCTTCTTTTGATTTTTTCCCCTCACCATTTAAAGATGTGAAAATCATCCTTAACTTCTTAGGCCATATAAAAGTAGGCAACGGGATATATTTGTCCCATAGGCATAGTGGTTGACCCCTGGTGCTGCTGTAATTGAAACATAGGTTTAAAAATAAAAAGAAATGCTACCTGAGTAAATCAACAACCTCAGTAGAAATAAAACACTAAAATGCATTAATTTATATGGCTGTATCATTTATCATTTATTCATTTATTGAGAAGTTTATGGATATGCATCTGTTGCACGTGGCATTTTCAGTAGTTTATGCAGAGAAAGGCAGTTATTTTGAAAATGTTCTTAAAGCAGTCTCTTCTAATATTTGGACATAATCTTTTGTTACTGACAATATCTTCAGTTACTTATTTCTGTCTGCTCTTTTCCTAAGGTGATTTCTGCTATTCCTATGCCATTAATTTTCTGATTGCTCCCAAATTTATATTTCCAGGTTATACTTCTGTGAATTCATGTATCCAAATTGGTAATTCACTTTGTACTTGCATACCTTATGACATTTCTAAGTTAGCATGTTTAAAATGGAGCTCTTGGTTTTCCTTTCCATTGCATTTCTCTACCAGTTACCTCCTAATAAACAGCAGCACTATATAGCCACTGCTGAATCCAAAAATATGGGCATCCAGTCTTTTCCCATTTCAAACAATACCTAATCCTGTGGTAAGTCCTATAGCTTCTGTCTCCAAAATATATTTTAACTCTGATCACTTTCCAGTATTTTTATTGTGCTGCCTAGGCCATTAGCATCTTTTGCCCAGACCGGTGTAATAGCTTCATCATTGTTTTTCTAGCTTCCTTTCCTGGGTTCTTCCTTACATTATCCACAGGGCAGCCAGAATGATCTTTTAAGAACATAAATTGAATTATATCACTCTCCTGTTAAAACAGTTTTTTATTGCAGTTTGGATAAAATTCATGCTACTCACATGGTTCAAAAGGCATTATATTATTTACCCAATGTTCACCTCTATGACCTCATCTTCAGCCTTTCTTATCATCATGTGCCATGATGCAGTCATAGAAACCCCCTTTTAATTCTTCTGTTAGACCCAAGTACTTTATATCTTTACCTATACCTTAACTGCTTGGAATGCTTTACCCCCAGTTCTTCACATGGGTGGCTCTATTTCATCCTTCAGGTCTCAGTTTAAACATTACTTTCTCTAACAGGCCTCTGTATAAAATTAGGTTCCCATCCCAGCAATTTCTATCATAGTCCCATGAGTGAATGTTTGTGAAATGAAGGAATGAATAAATAACTTAAAGAAAGTATCCAATTATATAATCATGCCATATGTGATTTGAGGGGGTAGACTTAGTGGAAAATCTTTGGGTCGTGGTGTGGCAAAAGGTTAGTAGTGACTTGATCAAATGGTAATAGTAAGCATTTATCAGTAATCCAACAATTAAAATAATGAAAGAAAGGTAAAAAATAATTTTCCTATGTGTATATACATGTGTTTTATTTGCATGTTAACTCTGTAGAGGTAACACAGAACACTTTCAAAGGACTTATACATATTTGACATAAAGATTTGGAACTTAGAGGTGAAATTATGAGTAATTGCCTATTATAGTGTTTTTTTTTTAAGATTTTATTTATTTATTTGGCAGAGATCATAAGTAGTCAGAGAGGCAGTCCGGGGTGGGGGGGAAGCAGGCTCCCTGCTGAGCCGAGAGCCTGATATGGGGCTGGATCCCAGGACCCTGAGATCATGACCTGAGCTGAAGGCAGAGGCTTTAACCCCCAGGCGCCCCTTATTACAGTGTTTTTGCAGACCATTGGTTACAAACCATTAATGGGTTGTGAAGTGAGTTGAATGGGCTGTAGTCAGCGTTAAAAAAAATAGAAGATGTCAAGAGTATATTACAAGTAGTAAGGGTATTTTTATTTAACATATAGCTAGTATTAGTCTAATGAAGTCCCAGTGTCTGTGGAGTAAAGGCTGTATACTTAGTAAGATGGACCTTCTTGTGGAGGGATCAAGAATGAGTTCTTCATGTTTTATGCTTGGGTAACATCAGACCCCTGTCTCAACTTCCAAATGCAGGGTTAAGAGAGATTCCTACATTTACTCCACTTGCTTTCCAACACTTTCAACCTTAACGTTATTCTTTGATTAAACCAGGACTAATTTTATTACATATTTTCTCCCTGTTTATGCCAGTCACTTCAAGGAGTCTAAGATTCTCATATCACCCCTCACTCAGATTTCCGTAGTTTCTGCTTAGGTAGTATCTATCTCTATCCTTTTTGTTTACAATACCTGAAACCTATTTGCTGTTCCCTATGGAACTAATTTTATCATTAGCCAAATTCCTTCTGTTGTCAGCCTCTTCCCTGCATTTCTTTCACCATCTTCCTCTGACTGAAACCTGCCTTCCTGAGGTCATTGTTTCACTATAGCTTTCTCAGTGTTAACTGCTTTTCTTAAACAGCCATCATACTACTAGATTATCTGGTAAAATATGTGTCCTTATTGTACCTCTCACTTCCACTTCCAGACCTTTTGTAGTCCTTCCTCTCAAAAAATCTTCAGCTTTGAATTTCTTGTTGAAAGGTCATTACCTACTTATTGAGGTTATCTCCCCCATTTCCTGATGATTTTAAGGTCCTGGTGTATAATTGTTCTCTGTCTTAATTCTTAGTAATTTACTCTTTATAAGTGGTTCTTCAATACCTTGGCCTCTTAGTTTCTTGAATTTCTTTCCTACAGAAATCTTTTCCTCTACCCTGCATCAGTTATATCTTCCCCTGGTCCTATTATTTAATTATGATTCTCAAATCTTAATTTCAGGCTTCTATTTTCTGCCTACCATCTCTGATCTTTCTAGCTCATTTTCTTTGGTACTTTCACTCCAGCAATCTTTCCACACTATTTAGGCCTCCGGTCCATTGTTTCTATATCTGTTCGTGATCATTACCTCATTTATGTCCTCTCTTCCTTCCTTAGGGTGGATTAAATCCCACAATTAATCATAATCACTGTCTTGCATATAGTCTCAACTCTTTTTTTTTTTTGTAAGATTTTATTTATTTATTTGTTAGAGAGAGAGAGAGAGAGCACAGGCAGACAGAGTGGCAGGCAGAGGCAGAGGGAGAAGCAGGCTCCCTGCCAAGCAAGGAGCCCGAAGTGGGACTTGATCCCAGGATGCTGGGATCATGACCTGAGCCGAAGGCAGCTGCTTAACCAACTGAGCCACCCAGGCGTCCCATCAACTCTCTATGGATCCTGCATGACAAAAATTATTTTCAATAAATCCAACTCCATCTCTTCTGTGCCTTATGGCTGAATATGGCTGCAGGCAAACAAAATCATGGTATTGGTGTATCTTTAAATTCATGATCATGATCTTTAGAGAGTCTCTTAATGTTGCTAGGCAATCACAGTATATTCACCTGGTTTATCCATACTCTTCAATGGTTATTTTATACTTGTCCTTTCCTTAGACCTTTAAAGCACTTCTCCTTTATTCTCACTCTCAGCTTGACTTCTTGTTTTGTTTCACTCACAAAACAAAGGCAATGCAAGAAAATTTGTATAAGCTCCCCGCTTCATCTCTGTTTACTTACCTGCATCTTACACACATGCTCTTTTGTTACTCTAGATGGCCTGTCCAGTCTCCTTTCAAAGACCATGCCTCCATGTTTGCTTTGGATTACCTTCTCTGTCTCTTCTGGCCTATTCAAGGACTTCACTCTTAATTCTTCTGTGTGTTTCCTGTATCATCAATGTTTTCCTCTAGTAGGTCACTATCTCTAATAGAATGTAACCATAAAATGATGTTCTTTCTTCCATTTTTCTCTTGATCCCACTTCCCCTTCCAACAGTTGCTCCATTCCTCTAGTCCCCTTGATAGCAAAACTTCCCCCAAAGACTTGTTTATATTTCTTGTCTCTTTTTCTCCCCAGGCCTCCTGAGCCCAGTCTAGGCAGAGAATTGTTAGTTCTCTTGTCAAAGTACTAGTGAAGTGATCACATAACTAAATTCAGTGGTGATCTTTTCCAGTGTAATGATTTTTAAGTGCATGTATATGTGCAGTTTTATATCTTTAATTGATATCTCCACCTCAGACCTGTTCCCTAAATTCCTGATTGATATATCCAGCTGCTTGTCTTTTTCATTTAATTTGTAATTTCCATTTAAATGCCTAATACACATTTCAAACTTATTGTCCAAAATGGAAGTCCTCATCTTCAGTCTTTCCCATTTCAATTGATAGTAACTTCATCCTTCCAGTTGTTCAGTCTAAAATCTTTAGGGTCATTACTGACTCCTTTCTGTCATAACCCGTATTCAGTATGTCAAGAAATTCTTCTGGCACTATCTTCAAAATATATCCAGAATCTAGCTATTTTGCATCACTTCTACTATCACACTGACATAAGCCATTATCACCCTTATCTTCATAAATTCCATTAGCCTTCTGTGTGTTTCTCCACTGCTAACCCCTTCCCATCTGTTTTCAACACAGCTGACAAAGAAGTTCTTTTTAAATGTGAATCTGATCATGTCACTCCAGTAGTTTCCTGTTTCATTCAGAGTAAAAGTCAAAGACCATAGCTCAGCTCAACACATTTCCTATCCCTACTGTGACTGTTTTCACTCTGACTTATCTCTACCAGTGTTCATTTGACTTCATTTACATTGGACTTCTTGTTATTCATTAAGCATTTTGTGGTGTTTTCTTTGCCTGAAATATTGTTTTTCTCTATTTTCTCATGATTTGTTTCATCACCCTTTTACGTCTTTGCTCAGTTTTCACATTCTCTAAGTGAGCTCCACCCTGATCATCCAATTTAAAATTACATAACTTCCTACCCCCATAATTCTTACCCCCTTCCCTGATCTATCTTTAGTCCAAAAAATTATCACCTTTTAATATTAAGTGACATAGCTTACTTAACTTATTTATTCCTACTAAAATGTAAAGCTCTATAAGAGAGATCAGGGGATTTAGACTGTTCTGTTTACCACTATATCCTCAGTGTTTGGAATAGTCCTGGCACAGACTAGGTGGCTCAATAAATATCTGTTGAATAAATATGTATGTCCTGGATTATAATGTAAAGATAAAAAATGTGTTTCTTAATGCATTTTGCTGTCAAAAAAAAAGTTTGAGGGGCGCCTGGGAGGCAGAGTCAGTTAACTGTTCAATTCTTGATCCCAGCTCACGCCTTGATCTCAGGGTTGTGAGTTTGTGCCCCAAGTTGGACTTCACACTGGGTGTGGAGCTTACTTTAAAAAAAAAAAAAGTTTGAACTATGTTAGTATTTACTATCAAGTTAGGAATTTGAAAGGTATGTAGTAATTTTACAGCCAAAAAATTTAGTGAACTTTTACAGCCAAAAAATTTAGTGAACTTTTGTATGGTTTTCAAGATGTAGTTCAGATGTATTCCAAGAGTAGTTTATTTACCCTAGATGGGTCATTTTAACAAAAAAATTATCTGGAGTAAGAATTAAGTGACCTAGGTAACACTTAACTAGAGACCTCATCCAAGTCACCTTACTGCGCAGGCTCCAACTCCTCATCTATAAAGTCATTGGGTTGAGGTGCTCACCATGATCTTTTCTAGGTCTTATGATCTCTGACAACCCACATTGCTATTTTTTGCTAAAATAATCCTGGAATGAAGTGCATATTAGTTTCGAGGATGTACTTCTTCAATGAAGAAATTAACGACTCTCAACTGTGTTCTTATCTATTGTATCTCATCATGAACTAAAGAATTTGTATTTTTTAATGTTCATATTTATGCTTATTTATGGTATATATAGGAGAAACAAGTTACTTGGTTTTAATAGTTCTACATTATTCTATTTAGGAAATTGTTAAAAATTTCAAAAAACTATAATATTGAAAAGTTTTAAGAACTTTAGGGGAAAAGTAATGTACAACAACAGTCATTTTTTTGTTTGTCTTTTGTTTTTCTTTTTCAGACCATCTTAAAATCGCTACATTTGCCCAAAAACAACAGTCTTTATGTCCTTACACCAGACTTGCCACCACCTTCATCATCTAGTCATGCTGGGTAAGGTGTTTACTTTTCCTGAGAATCTGAAATTAAGCTTGATTATTAAGTTGCTTTAATCTGTATGTAAATACCAAAATGAAATCAAATCAAACTCTTGTTGAAGCTTTAACTTACCAACAACTGTTTACATAAAATTTCAAACTATTTGGTTTAGATGGTTTGATCTTAGTGGTGGAATTTTTTTCCAAAGAAAATCTTTTGCAAAACTCCATAATGGGCAAAATAGTCAAAAATGATAGTATTCTGTTTGATGGGGAAGGACTAGTGTTGGAAGGAAGAGATTGAGAAAATGGAACTCTAGCTTCTCCCATGGCTAAAGAAGGAAAATCTTTGAGGAAAATTCATCAGGCACTGCAGAATACAGCTTGAAAAGCACTGATAACAGCATTTTTATTAAGATTTTATCTCTTTTTGGAATAAAGTATCTTGTTCTTTTTTCATTATTCACAGTGAAACTTGGGACATTTACAGAATGGTAAATGATTTTAATATTAAATTATATATGATGTTATTATTGCTAAGTGAAACAAACTGATCTAAAGTACATGATGTTAATGATAGAGTAATAATTTTTGTGAGTACAGTATATGTTTTAAGATTTTCTCTGTTTTTATATACATTTACTTCTTTTTTAATACTACTTGGTGATTTTGTTTAGTAGGGAGACCTGTGTGCCTAAAGTTGGGATTCTCAGACTTTTCCTACCGTATTAAATATCTTTATTATTATATAGTAGGAGGAGAAAATTCCTGTTTTTCTCTACTATGCTGCTCACAGACCAGTTCTGGCTACCAAATGTATGGGGTTCTTTTCCCACACACCCGGCAATTCTTCAATAGAAGTTTGATGTTCTACAATTTAAATAAATTCTGATACCAGCTACCTGGAGATAGCATCTAATCCCATAAGTTCAGGGCTCAGTTCCATAGGACTGTTCCCACAATGGACACTATTTCAAGTCGAGGTTGTCTACTGTGCTTCTGAACAATGGGGGTATACATTTGGAGGTTCTCATAGCCCCCTTCTTGGGTTTGATAATTTGCTAGAATGGCTCACAGAATTCAGAAAAGTGCTCTAGTTACTATTGCCAAATTATTATAAACATATTTTAAAGAAATAAATGAACAGCCAGATGAACAGGTATATATAGGACAAGATATGGAAGTGTTTTGAGCACAGGAGCTTAAAGTTTGGAGTGCTACCCTCACAGCATGGATACATTCTTGTTCACCAACTTGGAAGCTCTTTAAAACACTTCCAAAAAAAAAGTAAAAATAAAACACTTCAGCTAGGGTTTTTTTAATAGAGGCTTTATTGCATAGGCAGGATTGACTAAATTATTGGCTATTAATAATTAACTCAACATCCAGCCCCTCTGCCCTCCCTACAAATGTGGAGGCAGGAAGAATGCAGGTAGCTGAAAGTTCCAACCCTTATAATCACTTGCTTGCTTTCCCTTGCAACCACTCCTCATCCTGAGCGTTTTTCTCAAAGCCATTAACTCATGAGCAAACTCTTGTGTTGCTGAAAGGGGCTTGTTATTGATGAAGTTCTAGAAGTGAGGTTCGGTGGGGTGAGGACCGGCGCCAATGACCAAGAAAGAATTCTTGAGACATCTTTGGTGCAAAATGGTGGTTTATTAAAGCAGGGGACAGGACCCATGGGCAGGAAGAGCTGCTGCCCCTGGTGATGTGAGGAGTGGTCTATTATATACTTGTAAGTTGGGGAGGGGATTAGGAATGATGTAAGTCTCTAAAGAACTTTGGAAGCAAGGTTTCGAGGACCTTGAGGGGCTAGCTATTGTCTGGGGAAAAGATTATTCATTACCAGTAATAAAAACTTCTAGTGAGACCCTTTAGATGTATATCAGTGGGCCATATGCTTGGGAATGATTGTCGACACTATGTTGGAGGTTTAGAGATAAAGTTTCCTAAAGGAATTGTTAAAGTAGACTTACAGGATCCTGGTTGGGGGTAGGGGGTTGGTCAGGCTAGTATTGTCCTTTGCCCTTAGCAAAGCCTTAAGGTGTCACTCTGCCTGTTTTAAGGGATTGTCAGTAGGTAAGGAAATTTAATAATTTTTCTTCTGCCACTGTGTCCCACATCATTATGAATAACAAAAGACCCCTTGCTCCTTCCATCTGTAATACTTTATTTTTTATTTCTATTTTTATTTATTTATTTTTTTTTGTCAGAGAGAGAGAGAGAGCAGGAGTGAGCACAGGCAGACAGAGTGGCAGGCAGAGGCAGAGGGAGAAGCAGGCTCCCTGCCGAGCAAGGAGTCCGATGTGGGACTCGATCCCAGGATGCTGGGATCATGACCTGAGCCGAAGGCAGCTGCTTAACCAACTGAGCCACCCAGGCATCCCCATCTGTAATACTTTTATCATTTTGAAAGTTCCAAGGGTTCTAGGGAGCTCTTGTGGAAGTTGGGGGAGAAGACCAAATGTATATTTCTTATAGATTATGCCATTACACTTAGATAGTAGCAAAAAAATTAAATTTAGCTTATACCAAAATAGAAATCACTGAACTGAAAAAAGTTAAATCTAATGTAATTGTATTTGATAGTCTGTTAATAGTTCATTTGGGATTAAGAATTTAATCACTGTTAAGGTTAGGTTAAGAATCAGTCACTGTTCATTTTCCATGTTAAGATCACATATTAATGGGAGGTTGAATTTGCACATCATTGCAAACAGCCAAACAGCATTTATAGTCCTTGTGTTTATAGTAATGTTGATATCAATACTACATGAGATTAAGTTAAACAAGGAGTTATTTGTATGGTTCTGTACTTAGTCAGGACATTATTTTTGTAGTTTAGTTAACAGAGTGTAATCACTGTCACCCAATCTGTAATCCACATAATTATGAGCAGATAGGAGACATTATTGATTATAATCCATTGCTTTTTAGTCTCATGATTAAATGGATTTATTAAAATGTCTTCCTGGGCTAATGGAATTGTTCTTCATTGCCATGTGGCTGACCTTCCTTTGTCAAATTGCTCAGTTCCTAGGCAAGCAGGGCCCTATAGTGCTTATGGAAGGCAGTGTTTTATTAGCAGGTGAGTACTTAATATAACACTAAAGTGATCTTTATGAATCTCTTTCAAAGTTTCTATTTTATTTTATTTTTTTAAAAGATTTTATTTATTTGACAGAGAGAGAGATCACAACTAGGCAGAGAAGCAGGCAGAGAGAGAGGAGGAAGCAGGCTCCCTGCTGAGCAGAGTCCAATGTGGGGCTCGATCCCAGGACCCTGGGATCATGACCTGAGCCAAAGGCAGAGGCTTAACCCACTGAGTCACCCAGGCGGCCCTCGAAGTTTCTATTTTAATTCCAGTTAGTTAACCTATGATGTTTTGTTAGTTTCAGGTGTACAATATAGTGACTCAATAATTCCATGCATCACCTGGAGCTCATCACAACTAGTGCACTCCTTAAGCCCCATCACCTATTTAAGCCATTCCCCTACCCACCTCCTTTCTGATAACCATTAGTTTGTTCTCTACAGTTAAAAGTCTGTTTCTTGGTTTATGTCTCTTTCTCTCTTTTTCTCCTTCGCTCATTTGTCGTTTCTTAAATTCCACATAGGAGTGAAATCATATGGCATATGTTTTTCTCTGACTGATACAGTTTGCTTAGTATTATACTGTTTAGCCTCATCACGTTGTTGCAAATAGTGATTTCATTTTATTTTATGGCTGAATAATATTCCATTGTGTGTGTGTGTGTGTGTGTGTGTGTGTGTGTGTGTATATATATATACATATATATATATATATATATACACTACATCTTCTTTATTCTTCTTTATTCATCATCAGTGGACACTTTGCTGTTTCCATATCTTGGCCGTTGTAAATAATGCTGCTATAAATATATAAATATATGGGTGCATATATCCTTTTGAATTTGTGTTTTTGTATTCTTTGGGTAAATACCTGGTAGTGCAATTGCTGGATCGTAGAGTAATTCTATTTTTAATGTTTTGAGGAATGTCCATACTGTTTTCAGAGTGGCTGCACCAGTTTGCATTCCCACCAACAGTGCAAGAGGGTTCTTTGTTCTCCACATCCCTGTTAACACTTGTCTCTCATGTTTTTTGATTTTAGCCATTCTGACAAGTGTGAGGTGATATCATATGGTGACTTAGATTTGCTCTTCCATGATGTTGAGCATCTTTTCATGTGTCTGCTGGCCATATCTTCTTGGGAGAAATGTCTGGTGTTTGGGTGTTGAGTTGTACAAATTCTTTATATTTAGGATACTAAGCCTTTATTGGATAATGTCATTTGCAAATAGTTCCTCCCATTCTGTAAGTTTGCCTTTGGGTTTGTCTTATTGTTTCCTTCACTTTGCAGAAACTTTTAATTTTTATTTATTTATTTATTTATTTTTAAAGATTTTATTTGTTTATTTGTTAGAGAGAGAGAGAGTGAGCACAGGCAGACAGAGTGGCAGGCAGAGGCAGAGGGAGAAGCAGGCTCCCTGCCAAGCAAGGAGCCTGATGTGGGACTCGATCCCAGGACGCTGGGATCATGACCTGAGCCGAAGGCAGCTGCTTAACCAACTGAGCCACCCAGGCGTCCCTGCAGAAACTTTTTATATTGATGCAATCCCAATAGTTTATTTTTTATTCCCTTGCCTCAGGACACATACCTAGAAAAAAGTTGCAATGGCTGATGTCAGAGAAGTTATTGCCTGTATTATTTTTTTGGATTTTTATGGTTTCAGGTCTCACATTTAGGTCTTTCATCCATTTTGAATTTATTTTTCTGTATGATGTAGAAAAGTGGTTCAGTTTCTTTTGCATGTTACTGTCCAGTTTTCCCAGCAATATTTTTGAAGAGACTGTCTTTCCCAATGGATATTCTTTCCTGCTTTGCCATAGATTAATTGACCATGTAGGTGTGGATTTATTTCTGGGTTTTCTGTTCCATTCCATTGATCTTTGTCTTTTTTTTTTTTTTTTTCCTAGTAACATACTCTTTTGATTACTATAGCTTTGTAAAATAATTTGAATTCTGGAATTGTGATGTCCCTATATTTGCTTTTCCTTTATAAGATTGCTGTGGCTCTTCAGGCCTTTTGTGGTTCCATATAAATTTTAGGATTATTTGTTCCAATTCTGTGAAAAATGCTTGTGGTATTCTGATAGGGATTACATTAAATGTATAGATTGCTTTGGGTAGTATAGACATTTTATTTTTAAGATTTTATTTATTTATTTATTTATTTATTTGACACAGAGAGAGGAAGAGATCAGAGAGGAGGGAATACAAGCAGGGGGAGTTGGAGAGGGACAAGCAGGCTCCCCGCTGAGCAGAGGGCCCGATGTGAGGCTCGATCCCAGGACCCTGGGATCATAACCTGAGCCTAAGGCAGAGGCCTTAACCTCCTGAGCCCCCAAGGCAGCCCTGAGGGTTTTTATCATGAATGAATGTTGTACTTTGTTCAGTGCTTTTTCTGCATTCATTGAAATGATTATATGGTTCTTATCCTTTCTCTTATTGATATGATGTATCATGTTGATTAATTTACAAATTTTGAACCATCTTTGCAGCCCAAGAATGAATCCTACTTGATTGTGGTGAATGACATTTGTAATATATTGTTGGATTTGGTTTGCTAGTATCCTTTTGAGGATTTTTGTATCTATGTTCATCAGAGATATTGGCCAGTAGTTTTTTTTGTTTTTTGTTTTTTGTTTTTTTTCCTCTCTCTTTCTTTCTCTTTTTTGGTATGGTGTTTTTATCTGGTTTTGGTATCAGGGTAATGCTGGTGACCTCATATAATGAATTTAGAAATGTTCCTTCCATTTCTATTTTTTGGAGTAGTTTGAGAATAGGTTATTAGCTCTTCTTCAAATGTTTGGTAGAATTTGCCTTTGAAGCCATCTGGTCCTAGACTTTTGTTTGTTGTGAGTTTTTTGATTACTGATTCAATTTCATTGCTGGTAATCAATCTGCTCAAATTTTCTATTTCTTTTTGTTTAAGTTTTGGTAGGTTATTTGTTTTTAGGAATTTATCCATTTCTTCTAGGTTGTCCAATTTGTGAGCATATAGTTTTCATAATATCCTCTTATAATTGTTTATATTTCTATAGTCTTCATTATTTCTCTTCTCTCACTTACAATTTAATTTATTTGGGTCTTTTATTTCCTTGATGAGTCTGGCTAGAGGCCTATCAGTTTTACTGATTTTTTTCCAAAGAACCAGCTCCTGGTTTCATTGATCTCTTCTGTTGTTTTTTAAGTTTATATATCATTTATTTGTTCTAATCTTTATTATTTCTTTCATTTTGCTGGCATTAGGTTTTGTTTTTTGTTCTTTTTCTAGCTCCTTTAGGTCTAAGGTTGAGTTATTTACTGGAGATTTTTCTTGCTTCCTGAGGTAGGTCTGTATTGCTGTGAACTTCCTCTTATAACCATTTTTGCTGTATCCCAAAGGTTTTGAACCATTACACAATGGTTTCATTTTCATTTGTTTCCATGTACTTTTTTTTTATTTCTTCTTACTCCTTTGTTGACCATTCATTGTTTAGTAGCATGTTATTTAACCTCCATGTATTTGTGGTCTTTCCAGACTTTTTCTTGTGGTTGACTTCTAGTTTCATTGTCTTGTGGTCAGAAAAGATGCACGGTATGACTTTTTAAATTTGATATGGCCTGTTTTGTTTAGCCTAATATGTGATTTATGCTGGAGAGTGTTCCATGTGCACTTGAAGAGAATGTATATTCTGCTGTTTTAAGATGAAATGATCTGAATATATCTGTTAAATCCCTCTGGTCCAGTATGTCATTCAAAGCCATTGTTTCCTTGTTGGTAATCTGTTCAGATGATCTGTCCATTGATGTAAGTGGGGTGTTAAAGTCTCCTACTATTATTGTATTTTTATTGATTAGTTCCTTTATGTTTGTTATTAACTGTTTGATGTATTTGGGTGCTCCCATACTGGGTACATAAATATTTGTATTTGTTATATCTTCTTGTTTGATTGTCCCCTGTATTATTATATAGTGTCCTCCTTTATCTCTTGTTACAGTCTTTGTTTTAAAGACTATTTTGTTTGATATGACTATTGCCTCTGTGGCTTTCTTTTGACATCCACTTGCATGCTAAATGTTTTTCCATCCTCTCACTTTCAGTGTTTGGGCATCTTTAGGTCTAAAATGAGTCTCTTACAGGCATCCTATAAATGGGTCACTTTTTTTTATCCATTCTATTACCCTTTATCTTTTGATTGGAGCATTTACTCCATTTACATGTTGTCATTTTGTTACTTGTTTTATGGGTGTTTCTGAAGATTTTCTCTGATCCTTTCTTGTCTTTCTTTCATGGTTTCTGGTTTTCTTTAGTGATAGAGTTTGATTTCTTTCTCTTTATTCTTTGCATATATATTAGTGCTTTTTGACTTTTGGTTACCATTAGCTTTATATACAACGTCTTCTGTATACAGCAGTCTGTATAGAGTTGATCATCATTTAAGTTCGAACCCATTTTTTTTACTCCTCCCCACATTTGAGGTATATGGTGTTATATATTACATTCTATTATATTATGAGTTCCTTGACTTTTTACAGAAATACTCATTTTTACTACTTTTGTGTGTCTTGCTGTTATACTGTCACTTTTGGTCTCTCCTTTCCACTCAAAGAGTCCCTTCTAACATTTCTTGCAGGCTGACTAAGTGGTCTTGAACTCCTTTCATTTTAGTTTGTCTGCGAAACTCTTTATATCTCCTATTTTGATGATAGCCTTCTTGGGTAGAGTATTCTTGGCTGCAGATTTTTTCCATTCAGTGCTTTTAAATATATTATGCCACTCTCTTCTGGTTTAGAAAGTTTCAGCTGAAAAATCCCCTGTTGGCCTTATGGGTTTTCCCATGTAAGTTATTGTCTTCTTTTTCTTGCTGCTTTTAAAAACTTTCTTCATTACTATATTTACCATAGTTTAATTATGTGTTGGTGTGAATCTGCTTTTATTGACTTTAATGGGGGTTTTCTGTGCCTCTCTTGTTTCTTTCCCTAGATAAGGGATGTTTTCAGCTCTTTTTAAGAAAAGATTTTATTTATTTATTTGAGAGAAAGATAACGAGAGGGAGATTATGAGGAGGGGCCAGAGGGAAAAAGAGAGGGAGTAGCAGGCCCTCCACTGAACAGGGAGCCCGACATGGAGCTCAGTCCCTGGACCCTGGGATCATGACTTGAAGGCAGATGTTTAACTGACTTGAGTCACCCAAGCACCTCTGTTTTCAGCTATTATTTCTTCACATAATTTCTCTGCCCTCTTTTCTCTCTTCTTCTTCTGGGACTCCCATATATGAATGTTATTACATTTGATTTAGTCACTGAGTTCCCCAAGTCTTTTCTTGTTTTGTGTAATTCTTTTTTCTCTCTTTTGTTAGGCTTGATTACTTTTTACTACTCTTGTCTTCTAGGTCATTAATTTGTTCCTCTGCTTCTCCCAGAAGCTGTTCATTGCTATTCATTCCATGAAGTATGTTTCTCATTTTATTTATTGATCACTTTATCTCTGTTATATTATTACTTATCTCTGTGTAAAGATCTTATTCATGTCCTCTGTCTTTTCTGAAGTCCAGAGTGTATCCTTATGATCACTACCTTATATTCTCTACCAGGCATGTTACTTATATCTGTTTCGCCTAGATCTCTGGCTCTGGCCTTGTCCTGTTCTTTAATTTGGGATAAATATTTCTGTCTTCTCATTTTGTCTAAGTCTCTGTGCCTGTTCTTGTGTGTTAGTAGTCATTGGTATCTCCTGTTCTTGAGGGTAATGGCTTTATTAAGAAGCCCTATAATGCCATGCAGTGTTGTCTCTCCTGTTCCCCAGGGCTTGGTACTTGCAGGAGTGTCTCCATTATGTGCTGCCTGTGCTCTATTGTTTTGTACTAGCTGCTTTATCTTCAGGTCAGTTGTCTGTAGAGGCTTTCTTTGTCTGTTGTGGGCAGTGTTTGGTCCTTGGCCTGAATGTAGCACTTTTAAATGAGGTGTGCTCTGGTATATTTGTGAAATGAGACCTGTCACCACCACCATGGAACTGAGACTCCACAAAACTCCCATGTTTGGAGACACGGTGTGCACACAGGTTTGGGCTGGTCTTCTGGAGCTGGAGACTGCCACACTGGACTGATGCAAGCAGATTGGGAAGGGTGATTATTCTGGAGCATGGGGGTGTGTGTGGCTTGGTGTAAGCAAGTTAGGTAGCAAGTGTCCATGCTGTGCTGGTTCCTGCCGGTGGCCCTGTGGTCATGATGAGGGACAGGTAGTGAAATGGTGCTGGCTAGTTCCTTTGTTCTGGAGTGGCCTTTCCGTGAGTGCTCCTTCTCTGGGATGCTCTCCAAAATGAGCAAATAGCCTACCCACTGTGTCCCCCAGGAGCTCTTCAGATCACTGTTTCTACTCTATGTCCCTGGGTTGTTTGCCTGCCGTCTTTCCAAGAGTAGCTTAATGCCCTCTGGGTTCTATTCCAGCCAAGTCTGCGGACCCTTAAAACTCCAGGCTTTAGGTCCCACTTGTTCCAAGAAGTCATGAAATTCGGCCCTTCTTGCTTTGCCAGTAACCTGCTGTGGGGATTGATTTTTCCTCTTTTGCTCTCCTATGTGCTAGTCACCCTTCTCCAGGATCCAGGCTCCCATCATCACTGTGGTGGCCACAGTCTGTTTTTCTCCCAAACTGTATCTCCACACATCCTACCTTCTTTGATGTGAGCTCTTCTCTACCTTTAGTTGAGTTGGTTCTCGTAGTCTTCAGATGAATTTCTGGGGTTAGAATGATTTGATAATTATCTAGTTGTATTCCTGGGAAAAGGCATGCCTAAGATCCTTCTACTTTGCCACGATCTTCCAACCTGGCTTAATGGATTTTTACCAAGTTATAATGATGTCGTTTCCTTTGTTGGAACAGTAGGACAAAAAAATTTCAAAGCTAAACAGAACTCATAAAAGCACAGAGTATCTGGGGAGTGGGAGGAGGGACATGTAGAAGCTCCTATTAATGAAAAAATCATGTTAATGCACATTTTATTAAAATCTAAAATCCAATTTGTTTTTCTTTTAGTGTGTTAATCTAATATATCTTTCCATAAAACTAGAGAATATTTTCCCTTTTTTTTGGTGATGTGTATTTGATTTGATTTCATGGAAGACAATTGAAAAAATCCATGCCTGACCTTAAATTAATTATTATAATTATTTTGAACTTGTGATATATTTTAAAATTGTTTACTGACAAACCATTTTATTTTTAAGGTTTGATGAGAACTATAGATCTAGAGAACACTACAGTTTAAACCGTGTCCTATATGAATTTTTTTTTAAATTTTACTGCCACTAGGGGGTGCCTGGTAATTGAATCTGTTTTTATATTTACAATTTCTGAAAAAAAGAAAACACTAAGAAAGAAATTTATGATATGTATGTCTATAATTACACTTAGAATTATTTTTTTATTTTTTACATTTAGAATTATTTTAACATAAATCGCATTTTTCAGAAAACAGAAAATCAAGCTAAGAATGTAAGATCAATCTCTTTAATCAAAACCTATGTAACAGGAAAATGATTTAAAAACACTTCTTAATAAATCAGATTTCACTAACTAATAGAAAAGTGAAGCAGTATCCCAATGGCAAAACTTCAAACTATACTATAAGTCATAGTAAAATTAGCAAAGAGAAAAAAACCTGTTAATTATACACATTTCATATTATAAGATTTAGTCCACCAAGGATTTAATTATTACATACAGGATAAAAATAAGCTCTGTCCTCAAGTAGCTTATAACCTATTCATTAAAAGTATTAGGCTTTTTCTTTATTTGTCTCTTTACAGAAATTTTGCTTGGATACCACTCACTCTTAATGTTCTGTCTGCCACTCAGTTTGATTCATTCAGTAAGCGCCTCTTTTCATCTGCTCTAAAGGTTGGTGTTCTTGAGAGTTCTGTTCTCAGCAGTCTCTCCTACTGTAACTTCTCCCTGATATCTACTCTAATATCTACTTAGTCCTTCATTTTCCAAACATGTATAGATGACACATAGTCTGTTTATCAACCCATATGTCCTAGTTGCCAGTGGAGCTTTTCACTGGTGTCTATCCACATATAATTCAAAGTCGTATGTCTAGAAATGGGAAAACTTAGTCAATACATCAGTAAGCAGTAATATGAAAAAGGAGCACAGGAAGACAAAGAGATTAAAGAGAGAAAATATGACAGCAAAAAAAAAATCAAGTATATTAAAATCTCAGTGAAGTATTAAACTCATATTAAAAGCTCTCAAATAGGATTTTAAAAATAGTCCCCTTTATGTTGTTCACCATAGAATCATCTATTTTTTAAAAAGATTTTTCATTTATTTATTTGAGAGAGAGTATGAGAGGGGAGAAGGTCAGAGGGAGAAGCAGACTGGGAGCCCAATGCGGGACTCGATCCTGGGACTCTGGGATCATGACCTGAGCCAAAGGCAGTTGCTTAACCAACTGAGCCACCCAGGCACCCCAGAGAATCATCTTTTGGAGAAACGGTACAGAAAAGGAAAATAAAGGGACAGAAAATTAGATCCTAGCTAAATATTAGTTAAAAGAATATATAGCAATATTAGTATCACATAAAGTTGAATTTAAGGCAAATAGCAATGAGGGCCATTTTACCAAGAAGATAGGACAGTCGTGAACTTATGTGCACAAATCAGCAAAATTGGTAGAATTACAAGGAGAAATAGAGGAACCACAATCATATACAAACATTTCAGAAACTAATGAATTAAGCAATATATTTTTGCAGACTATAGAAAATTTGAATAGCCAAGTTAAATACAAATGGAATACATATGAAAATTGGCCGTTACTAGAACACAACACCAGTATCAAAGAATCACTATCATACTGACCTCATTCTCTGACCATTATGCAATTAAATTAGAGGTGAAGTAATAATAAGAGATATCTCTGAGATTCTCCATATATTTAGGTACTACAAATGATTTATTTCAGAATTATGGGTCAAAATGAAATCATAATAGTAAACACTAGATATTTAGAAGTGAACACAGTGAGAGTTCTAGATACTAAAACTTAGAACACAGCAAAAGTGGTACCTGGAGGCAAATGTGTAATCTTAAGTCCACTAATAGAAGACAAGAAAGATAGAAAACAATTGAATTGTTCGATTTAAAAAAATAGAGAAATAGCAACAGAGTAAGTCAAGAAAATAGAAGGAAAGAAAGAATAAGTAGCGGAAATTATTGATAGAAATAATGTACAGCAAATTAACTCTGCTTAGAAAGTCAAGCCAGGTTCTTTCCATAACTTGGCTATTGTGGACATTGCTGCTATCAACAGATGAATGGATAAAGAAGATGTGGTATATATATACAATGGAATACTATGCAGCCATCAAAAGAAATGAAATCTTACCATTTGCAATGACATGGATGGAACTAGAGCGTATTATGCTTAGCGAAATAAGTCAACTGGAGAAAGACAACTATCACATGATCTCCCTGATATGAGGAAGTGGAGATGCAGCGGGGGTGGGGGTTAAGGGGGTAGGAAAAGAAAAAATGAAACAAGGTGGGATCGGGAGGGAGACAAACCAAAAGAGACTCTTAATGTCATAAAACAAACTGAGGGGGGTGGGGGGGGGAGAGGGGTTGGGAGAGGGGGGTGGGGTTACATTATATGTTTAAATAAAAAAAGCTTAAATTAAAAAAAAAAAAAAGAAAGTCAAGCCAGGAAAAAATAAGAGTAAGTACAAATAAAAATTCAGGTATGAAAAAGGGGACTTAGCCATAGATTCAGAAGAGATTTCATAATTAATAAAGTAGCTATTAAATTAATACTAAACATAAAGGAAATTAATGTTGTTTTAAACAAAAATAAATACATATAAATAATAATAAAAATATGTATCTTTATATAAGAAAAACCTGAAATTTAATGAAATGGAGAGTTTCATATAAAATTAAAAGTACTAAAATTAGTATAAGAAGAAAACAGATAACCTGAAAAAAATGGTAAGCATTAAAGA
The DNA here is from genome assembly GCA_003697995.1 of Taxidea taxus jeffersonii. Taxonomy (NCBI): domain Eukaryota; kingdom Metazoa; phylum Chordata; class Mammalia; order Carnivora; family Mustelidae; genus Taxidea; species Taxidea taxus. The sequence continues at coordinate 30,632 of RCUC01141376.1, read as the reverse complement.
AACTGAATTAACAGTTAAAAATTTGATATGCCACTCCTTCCCACTCTCTCTACCCCAGAAGATTTCCATGATGAAATCTTACCAAATCTTCATGAGAGTATCCCAATCTTAAATTCTTCCCAGGGGGCTTGCTACCTATCTTATGTTATAATGCTCATAGAATCTTGATACCAAAACCAAAAAAAGATAATGTAAGAAAAAATGATCTCAACTTGTAACCAGAGATAATAAAAATAAATAGGTAAACTTCTTTGCCTACTCTCAGCTTTACCATTTAATGATCTTTTTCCCCTGTCCCTAATCAATACCTTCAAATGGCATTTCTCTCCAAATTCAAATGGTGTTACTAAGCTTTAAAGGAAACAATAGCCCTCTTTTGAAAAACATAACTTGATTATATTTCTTCCCCGCTCAAACCCCTCTACTAGCTTTTCATCACAATTAGGATAAAATCCAAGTTCCTTGCTATGACCCATGAAGGATTTACATAATCTTGTTCCTGACCTTCTCCCTCATTTCATTTATCACTCTCCTTCTGGCTCATAGCTTGCCAGCCACACTGGCCTACTTGCTCTTCTTTATTTTTTTTTAAATTTAATTTATTTTTTTGTCAGAGAGAGAGAGAGAGAGGGCACAAGCAGTGGGAGCGGCAGGCAGACCAGGCAGAAGGAAAAGCAGACTCCTGTTGAGCAAGGAGCCCCACACGGGACTCAATCCCAGGCCCCTGGGATCATGACCTGAGCTGAAGGCAGTGGCTTAACTGACTGACCCAGCCAGGTGTCCCACCTCTTCTTTAAACATTCTAAATGTGCTTCCGCTTGAGGCCTTTGGCTATTCCCATGCTTGGAATGATCTTCCATCAATAATCAATTTGGTTTATTTCTTTACTTTAGTCAGTCCTCTACTCGAATGTCACATCCTCAGAGAGGCTTTTCTTGATCCCCCTGCCTAAAATAGCCCCTCTGTCATACTTTCTCCCTTTATCTTGCTTTATCACTGAAATGCATTAGTTTATTAATATATTCATATTTCTTGTCCATCTTCTTCATCACAATGTAAAGCTACAAGAAATCAGGGACTTTTTTTTGTTCAGTGCTATAGCCTCAGCAGCTAAGAGAGTACCTAAAACATACTAGGTACTTAGAAATATTTGTAGAATAAATACTGTGAAGTTGACACAGTCTTAAGGATATTTGCCTCTTAAAGATCAAAGCTAAGGAGTAAAGTTCTAGTGGTGGGATAACAAGCATTATGCAGAACAGAGATTAAATATGTGGGGAAGAGATGATCTTAAACATGTCTCATAAATGTAATGAGCTAGACAATCTTCACTTCTTGGCATGAGGTTAGCCTTTATTTTTGTCCATTGTTCCTTATAGTTTTTCTCATCAAAATATGGAAGGAGCTCTGGCTTTATAGAGCACATAAACTATTCAGTTCTATATTTGCCCTACACTGACTTTTTCGCCTCAGGTGTAACATTTTTCCTCTATGAGACTCGTTTCCTTACTATTATTTCATGTATGACTATCTTCTCCAACCAGATTCTGAGCAGTGAAAAGGAGGAACATTCTTAATGAACATCTCCTTCAGTTTATGAAAGGGTTACATATGTAAAAGGCCCTTAATAACAAATACTTGTAATGAATATGAAAAGTTTTATGACTAATTGAGGAGTGTGATTTTTGGTCTATGCATCCGTAGTCTCTCTGTTGGCTGTTTTGCTAATTGTCAAATTCATCATAAAGTGTTTTGTGTTTTTTAGGATTTTATTTATTTATTTGACAGAGACAGAGAGACAGCAAGAGAGGAAACAAAGCAGGGGGAGTGGGAGAGGAAGAGTGGGGAGGCCAATGCAGGGCTCCAACCCAGGATCATGACCCAAGCTAAAGGTAGATGCAACGACTGAGCCACCCAGGTGCCCCATAAAGTGTTTTCTAGATAAATTAAGAGTTCATCTATCATGTTATTCATGAACGATGTCTGTTACCAGATGTCATTTATTAGATACATATTGAGTACCATCTTACAATGTGTTAAGTTATTTTCCTAGGTACGGGGGATACAATAAGGAACAAGATGACAAAAAGATGCCTGCTTTCATGGGGTTTACAATATAGTATGTGTAGAGGTTGTGGGGGGGACAGGCAACAAAGTATAAAAACATAAGAAAAAATATTAGGTGATAATAAGTGCTTTCTAGAGAACTGAAATAGAGTGACATGATAAGAATTGGGTCACTGCTGTAGGTTGTAAGCTCAGGAAAGGCCTCTCTGAAGATGTACTGTTTAAGCTGAGACATGATGGTTGAGGAGCCATTCAAGTGAAGAGCAGAAGAAAAAATATTCTAGGCAAGGGAAATAGTGCCAAAGCTTTCAGGCCATATATAAATATAGTTGGAGAAGGTTAAATATTTTTGGATTTGGTATTCCTGGTGATTGCTTGCTAGAAAAAGACTGAGAAGATGTCTTGGTAATAAGACAGTCTTTTCAACTAGCTTTGGTCTTCTACTGATAAGTGATAAAAATATCCAGTTCCATTTTAGTTATATAGATTTTCTTCATTTTAAGGAAAGTTGACAGAAAACAAGGTATCCCCTGTATAGTTGTCCCTTTTACTGGTAGTAATTGATTCATGCTGTAGAACTTTGACCTTTTACATTGGGAGGATGGTTCCAGTTAATATTTTAATGATTTTTATGAGGGTATTTTTGAGCTCTGGTCATGAAGTCAAACATATGGTCTGCTTATGTGGCCTCTGAGTTGTGAAGTTGCTGTTAACTATGGTTTGAATTAATTGCTAATGTACAAGCAGGGGTAAAACCAGAGCGCTAATTGGGAATCTTGTGATAGTTGAGTAAACCACTGGTGTTAGTATTTATGGCTTTTTTTTGGGGGGGGGCCCTTGGAAAACCATTGGTAGGAAAGCAGGTAACAGTAGTCTTGAATTAAGGAAGAGAAGGGTGTTATATTTTCCATTGGGTGCTGTGGGGAATAATTGAGGAGTAATGAATCAAGGTATCTGAGTTGTAGCCCCAGCTCTGCCACAGAATCACTGTATGAGTGTAGATAGAAAGGTCACTCTTCTGCTCTTGGCCTCAGATACTACCAGAAAATAAAGAGATTCTTCTAGATTCCTAGGCATCTGTGGTGCCACTCATTTTTCCTTTCCTCTAGGGTTCTAATCAGTGGATTATACACACAAAAACTAGTATTTAAATTAGAAAGCAAAACTGCTTTAATGGCTAGATGAGCACACAATAGAACATGTGGTTGGTTGGTTGGCTTATTTATTTAATTTTATAGTACATCATTAGTTTTTTATGTAGTGTTCAGTGATTCCTTAGTTGCATATAATACCCAGTGCCCATCATATCACATGCCCTCCTTTAATGTCCATCACCTAGTTACTATATCCTCTCACCCACCTCCCCTTCCGCAACCCTCAGTTTGTTTCCCAGAGTCAGGAGTCTATTATGGTTTGCCTCCCTCTCTGATTTCTTCCCATTCAGTTTCCCCCCTTCTTCTATGATCCTCTGCACTATTTTTTATGTTCCACACATGAGTGAAACTGTATGATAATTGTCTTTCTCTGATTGACTTATTTCACTTAGCATAATACCTTCCAGTTCCATCCATGTCGATCTAAATGGTAGGTAAATGATAAATATTCAGTTCTGATGGCTGAATAATATTCTATTGTATGTACTAACCACATCTTCTTTGTCCATTCATCTGTTGAAAGACATCTTGTCTCCTTCCAGTTTGGCTATTGTGGACATTGCTGCTGTGAAACCAATTTGAGGCACAGGTGCCCCTTCTTTCCACTACATCTGTATATTTGGGGTAAATACCCAGTACTGTAGTTGCTGGGTCGTAGGATAGCTCTATTTTTAACATCTTGAGGAACCTCCATACTGTTTTCCAGAGTGCCTGTACCAACTTGCATTCTCACCAACAGTGTATGAGGGTTCCCCTTTCTCTTCATCCTTACCAACATTTGTTATTCCCTGTCTTGTTCATTTTAGCCGTTCTAACTGGTAGAAGGTGGTATCTCATTGTGATTTTGATTTGTATTACCTTGATGATAAGTGATGTGGAGCATTTTTTCATGTGTCTGTTGGCCATTTGTATGTTTTTGGAGAAGTGTCTGTTCATGTCTTCTGCCCATTTCTTGACTGGATTTTTTGTTTTTTGGGTATTGAGTTTGAGAAGTTCTTTATAGATCTTGGATACCAGCCCTTTATCTGTACTGTCATTTATAAATATCTTCTCCCATTCCATAGGTTGCCTTTTAGTTTAGTTGACTATTTCCTTTGCCATGCACAAGCCTTTCATCCTAATAAAGTCCCAGTAGATCACTTTTGCTTTTGTTTCCCTTGCCTTTAGAGATGTGTCTTGCAAGAAGTTGCTGTGGCTAAAGTCAAAGAGGTTACTGCCGTGTTTTCCTCTAGGATTTTGATGGATTCCTGTCTCACATTTAGGCCTTTGATCCATTTTGAGTTTATCTTTGTGTATGGTGTAAGAAAATGGTGAAATTTCATTCTTCTGCATGTGGCTCTCCCAATTTTCCCAGCACCATTTATTCCAGAGACTTTTTCCCATTAGATAATCATTCCAGTTTTGCTTGAAGATTAATTGACCATAGAGTTGAGGATCCATTTCTGAGGTTTCTATTCTGTTCCATTGATCTATGTGTCTGTTTTTGTCTGTTTTTTGTTTGTTTGTTCATTTGTTTTTAAAGATTTTATTTATTTAGTTGATAGAGAGAGATGCAGCAAGAGAGGGAACACGGCAGGGGGAGTGGGAGAAGGAGAAGCAGGCTTCCTGCCGAGCAGAGAGCCTGATGCAGGGCTCAATCCCAGGACTTTAGGATCATGACCTGAGCTGAAGACAGATGCTTAATGACTGAATCACCCAGGCACCCCATGTGTCTGTTTTTGTGCCAGTATCATGCGTCTGGAGGTTTACAGCTTTGTAATATATCTTGAAGTCAGGCATTGTGTTGCCCCCGGCTTTGCTTTTCTTCTTCAGCAATTTCCTGACAAATTTAGGTCTTTTCTGGTTCCATACAAATTTTAGGATTGTTTGTTCCTGCTATGTGAAAAATGCTGATGGTATTTTGATAGAGATTGCATTGAATATGTAGATTGCTCTGGACAGTATAGACATCTTCACAATGTTTATTCTTCTAATCCATGAGCGTGAAATGTTTTTCCCTCTCTTTGTGTCTTCCTCAATTTCTTTCTTAAGTGTTCTGTAGTTTCTAGAGTACAGATCCTTTACCTCTTTGGTTAGGTTTATCCCTAGGTATCTTATGATTTTTGGTGCAATTGTAAATGGAATTAATTCCTTGATTTCTCTTTCTTTAGTCACATTGTTAGTGTGTAGAAATGCAATTGATTTCTGTACATTGATTTTGTATCCTGCATGTTGCTGAATTGCTATATGAGTTCTAGTAATTTGGGGGTGGAGTCTTTTGGGTTTTCCACATTAAGTATCATGTCATCTATGAAGAGTGAGAGTCTGACTTCTTCTTTGCCAGTTTGAATACCTTTTATTTCTTTTTGTTGTCTGACTGCTGAGGCTAGGACTTCTAGTACAATGTTGAACAATAATGGTGAGAATAGGCATCCCTGTCCTGTTCCTTCTGGTACTGTGTTGAACAATAATGGTGAGAGTGGGCATCCCTGTGCTATTCCTGACCTTAAGGGAAAAGCTCTCAGTTTTTCCCCATGGAGTTCACTGTGGGCTTTTTGTAGAAGGCTTTTATGATGTTGAGGTATGTTCTCTCTATCCCTACACTTGGAAGAGTTTTAATCAAGAAAGGATACTGTATTTTGTCAGATGCTTTTTTTTTTTTTTTGTATCGAGAGAGGATCATATGGTTCTTGGATTTTCTTTTATTAATGTGATCTGTCATGTTGATTGATTTGTGAATGTTAAACCACCCTTCTATCCCAGGAATAAATCCTACTTGGTCATGGTGAATAATCCTTTTAATATACTATTGGTCAGTATCTTGGTGAGTATTTTGGCATCCATGTTCATCAGGGATATTGGTCCATAGTTCTCCTTTTGATGAGGTCTTTGTCTGGTTTTGGGATCAAGGTAATGCTGGCTTTATAGAATGAGTTTGGAGGGCGCCTGGGTGGCTCAGTGGGTTAAAGCCTCTGCCTTCGGCTCAGGTCATGATCCCAGGGTCCTGGGATCAAGCCCAGCATCGGGCTCTCTGCTCTGAGGGGAGCCTGCTTCTCCCTCTCTCTCTGCCTGCCTCTCTGCCTACTGGTGATCTTTCTCTCTGTCAAATAAATAAATAAAATCTTTAAAAAAAAAAAAGAATGAGTTTGGAAGTTTTCTTTCCCTTTCTATTTTTTGAAACCACTTTGGTAGAATAGGTATTATTTCTTCTTTAAATGTTTGATAGAATTCCCCTGGGAAGCCATCCAGGCCTGGACTCTTATTTTTTGGGAGTTTTTTGATTACTGCTTCAATTTCCTTATTGGTTATTGGTCTGTTCAGATTTCTATTTCTTCCTGTTTCACTTGTAGTAGTTTATAAGTTTCCAGGACTGCATCCATTTCTTCCAGATTGCCTGATTTGTTGGCATATAGATGCTTGGAATATGTTTTTATAATTGTATTTCATTAGTGTTCATTATGATCTCTCCCCTTTCATTCATGATTTTATTAATTTGGGTCCTTTTTCTTTTTATTAAGTCTGGCTAAAAGTTTATTGATCTTATTCTTTCAAAGAACCAGCTTCTAGTTTTGTTGATACGTTCTACTATTCTACTGGCTTCTGTTGCTTTGAAATGAAATTCTCCCGCTTGGTTTAGGCTTTATTTGCCATTCTTTCTCCAGGTCCTTTAGATGTAAAGTTAGCTTGTGTATTTGGGATTTTTTCTAATTTTTTGAGAGAGGCTTGTATTGCAGTGTACTTCCTCCAAAGGACCGCCTTTGCTGTATCCCAGAGGTGTTGGACCAATGTATTTTCATTCTCATTAGTTTCCATGAGTTTTTAAAATTCTTTAATTTCCTGGATGACACATTCATTCTTTAGCAGGATGCTCTTTAACCTCCAAGTATTTGAGTTCCTTCCAAATTTCCTCTTGTGATTGAGTTCAAGTTTCAAAGCATTGTGGTCTGAAAATATGCAGGGAATAATCTCAGTCTTTTGGTATTGGTTGAGACCTGATTTGTGACCCAGTATTTGATCTGTTCTGGGGAAAGTTCCATGTGCACTTGAGAAGAATGAGTATTCTGTTGTTTTAGGATAGAATGTTCTGATATAACTGTGAAGTCCATCTGGTCCAATGTGTTATTCAGAGCCCTTGTTTCTTTGTTGATCTTCTGCTTAGATGATCTGTTCATTTCAGTGAGTGGGGTGTTGAAGTCCCCTACTCTTAATGTATTATTATCAATGTGTTTCTTTACTTTGGTTATTAATTGGTCTATGTAATTGGCTGCTCCCATGTTGGGAACATAAATTTTTTACAGTTGTTAGATCTTCTTACTGGATAGACCCTTTAAGTATGATATAGTGTCCTTTTACATCTCTTCCTATAGTCTTGACTTAAAATCTAGTTTATCTGATATGAGGACTGCTTTTCCAGCTTTCTTTTGAGGTCCATTAGCATGGTAAATGATTCTCCACTCCTTCAGTTTCAGTGTGGAGGTGTCTTTAGGTCTAAAATGAATCTCTTGTAGACAGCATATGGATAGGCCTTGCTTTTTTATCTGATCTGCTACCCCGTGTCTTTTGATTGGAGCATTTAGCCCATTTACATTCAGAGTAACCATTGAAAGATATGAATTTAATGCCATTGTATTGCCTATAAAGTCCCTGTTTCTGTAGATTGTCTCTGTTTCTTTCTGGTCTGTGTTACTCTTGGGGTCTATCTCTGCTTACAGGATCCCCTGTAATATTTCCTGCAGGGCTGCCTTGGTAGTCCCATATTCTTTCAGTTTCTGTCTGTCCTGGAAGTTCTTTATCTCTCCTTCCATTCCAAATGACAGCCTTGCTGGATAAAGAATTCTTAGAGGCATGTTCTTCTCATTTAGTACCCCAAATGTATCATGCCATTCCTTTCTGGCCTGCCAGGTTTCTGTGGATAGGTGTATTAGTCTGATGTTCCTCCTCCTGTGCCTAAGGAATCTCTAGTCTCGAGCTGCCTCTTTTACTGTAAAATTTCCTGGCTTTGTTACTATATGTCAGGGTGTTGATCTGTTTTTATTAGTTTTAGGAGGGGTCCTCTCTGCCTCTCAGAAATGAATGCTTGTTTCCTTCCCCTGGTTAGGGAATGGTTTGCTCAAATATACCTTCTTTCTCCCCCCCCCCTCCTTTAGGCACACCAATAATTCTGACATTTGTTTGTTTCAAAGCATCATTAAGTTCTTGAAGGCTTTCTTCATAGGCTCTGAGTTGTCTTTCTGTCTTTTCCTCTACTTCCTTCCCATCAGCCTGTCTTCTAGATCACTTACTCTCTCTTTTGCCTCATTCACCCTAACTGTTAAAGCATCCAATTTAGACTACATCTCAGTTATAGCATTTTTAAGTTTGGCCTGATTAGCTCTGATTTCTGCACGTAGAGATTCTCTACTGTCTTTTATGCTTTTTCAAGCCCAGCTGTTAACTTAATAATTGCTACCCTGAATTCCATCTCTGACATCTTACTTATATCCATATCAGTTAGTTCTATGGCAGAGAATATTAACTCTGGTTCTTTCTTTTGTGGTGAATTCCTCATTCTAGTCATTTTGCCCAGAGAAGAATGGGTGAGTGAGTGAGCAGGGTCCAAAATACCAATCCCTACCCAAGGAACGTACACCCTAGGCAAATCTGAGGCAGTTGGAAACCAAAACAGAACAAACAAGAAAAAGAGGGGAAAAAAAGGTAGGTTGTAGGAGAGAGACTAAAATCTCACACGGTGGACAAAGCAGGGTGATCCACTTGTTCCCAAGTGAAATTTGGTCTCTGTGTTAGAAGACCCTCCCCAAATTGCAAAGATAGCAAAACTTATCTATATACAAAAATAAAATTGGATAGAGTGAAAAAAGGCCTAAAATGAAGCACATATCTATTAAATGTAGATTTAAAAAATAAGTAACTTAAAAAAATAAGTTGGTAAAATAAGAAACTAGTTGAAACAGGAAAAAGTTAAAATTAAAAAATGGAATATTTTAGAATGAAAGAAACTGAATTGTGAGAAAAAAACCTCAAGTTCAATATATTATTTTCCCCTGGCGCTGGAGTTTTACAGTCTTCCAAATTGTCTTCTTGGGGGAAGGGCCTGCTGTGCTGCTTCTCAGGGTGTCTTTGCCTGTGTGGAGTTGCACTGCCCCTTGCCAGGGGGCTGGGCTCCGTGTAAGCTGTTTCTCTGTGTGACTTTTGTTCCCTGGAGGTTTTCCGCTTCTCTTTATAGAGGATCAGAAAAAAAATGGCTGTGCTCGGATCTCTGGCCCAGGGCCAAAAGATTGAGGTCCCCCCTCTTCAATAAGGAACAGAGTCTTCACCTTTGCATGTGCCAAACTCTACAGACTCTTGTGTGTGCCCACTGTAATCCTCCCAAGGAGAGTCTGAGGGACTTGTGTGTGTCACTGCCCTTTGTATGCCTTGGGACTGAGTGTGGTTGTGGGCTCGTGCACTGTACCGCACTCCGCTGCTCCCAGGCCACGGCTGAGTGTCACCCTACTGTCCTTTCCGGGGCCAGTGCCACCCTGAGAGCTGTCACCCAGTTGTGGGTGCAGCCATTTTGTCCCTCCCAGGAGATGGTAAACAGCCCACATATTTCAGTCATTTTCATGGTGTTTAGGCAGAGAATAGTCACCCAACCGGCTTGCCGTTTGGGCAACACGAGCTGAGAGCCCCTCCTGGTCTCGCTGACTGTAACCAGTTTCCTCTCTCCATTGCTTGGGTACTCTACTGGTTCACGCACCCTCCATTTGTTCTGTGTCTTCTGGAATCCTGAGACCATAATGACCCACCTAGAATTCTGCCCTTTGCATCCACTGAGCACCGTTCACAAAGTGAACATGTGATTTATACTTGAATGCTAAGTGGAGTCTTTTACCTTTCACTCTAGATCTAAATCTTGGGAACTATGTACTTAGGTAGCCTGTAGAAGGAGTTAGGACTGAGTCTTTAGGGCCTGATGGCCTGGTGCAGTAGGCCTGTCTCACCAACTCACAGTAGGATTAATAGCTTAGATAGCAAACTTTGTTCAGGAGTATCTACCACAGAGGGTAAGAAGTAGGAGGGAATTCAGTACACTAGGGCATAAGTAAAAGAGAAGCTGCTGGGTTTTAGTCCCTGCCTTCTGTGAAACCGAACCTAGCACAGGGTGACCTTGTGAATAATTGTAATAGTGTCTTTTCTTCCTTCGGGACAAACAAGTCTAGAATAGGGAAAAATGCTATAAGTATTTTCATTAAAACTTCCCTTTGTCGGAAGAAATGGCATGGGCAGAAATAGTATACCCTTATGAGCAGAGGCAGAAATTTGAAAAAAAGCAGATGAAACATTATTCTCAGGATCCTTGAGGTCTCTAACTCCATATTTGATATGTGTTTCACTATACCCATTAAACTTGGTATGATAAGGGAAGGACTGAAGTATTCCTCCTCTGTCTGTAGCTTCTTGTAACCATCTAGCAGTTCTGGTCATAAGTATCCACCTGTGCTCCTAGCCTTAGGTCTAGCTAAGAGGTGTATTGATATTCATATAAACTAGGATACCTTTTTCTCATTCCAGTCTGTCCCACCCTATACTGAGACCATTCCAGACACTCATCTGCCCCCATTATCCCAACTAAGAAAGAGAATTTGTGGGATTTAGTTATTTGAAGGACTTCCTGAGAATGCCTCCAGCTAACTCTCATTCTACTTCTATTTCCCCAAACACCTCACATTCTCTGTACAGATGTTACACCTTGTAATATTTTTCACTCTTTTGTGTATATCTTGCTATTTTCATTTCTGGCCTATTCCCTTAGTGCAAGAAGAGTCATACCTATAAGAGCTCTGACTTAGAATGAGAGGAAAGCTCAAGGATAACCTCTTTGGAGGGAGTGAAAGCAGCCATCTAATCCAGTCCCATTTTATGATTGGGAGAACTGAGGTACAGAAAGAAGTTAAATTGTCTGTTAGGCCTTAGCTTCTTCACCCAGAATGATCAGGTTGATAATTTTGCTTTCTAGGGCTCTGGAAAGAGACAATGTGATTAAATAAGAACACATAAATAATAATAATAATAATACAGATTATTATTAATACACATAATTATTATGTATATTATTAGTACACATAATAAATAATAACAAATAAGAGCACTGGGCAGGTCACAGAGCTAGTTAATGCATGAGCTAGTTAATGCAGGACTTGGCTATCATAGAACTCTTAACTAACTCCAAAACACTCATAGTGCCTCTGAGCACTGCTTAAAAGGTCAGGGTGAATATGGTCGTAAACATAGTCTCATTTCAGCCTAGTTCATGTGTAAAGTAGATGTTTAATAAATCCTTTAAGTGGGTAAGACAAAGTGATATAGCCCCTTTAGGAAGAAATAAACAGCTTTCAATGGGGGAGTTTTTTTTGGCTAAGTATTTTTATTTTCAAACTTGGGGGGAAAAGCCACAATGGACTTCACTTTTAAATAATTTGCTGAGATGTCATTTGAAATGGTGTTTATGAGGTGTCTTCTCATGGTGGCTTTTTATTGATCAGTATTCATGAGATTTTAGCAGTGTGGTAGGAAGAAAGACCTTAAATGGCCTATATATGACAGTTTTCTGAAAATTTCATATATGCAAGTCATTGTTCTTAATGGGTCAATTAATTTTTTTTCCAAAATGCTTTACAAAATAACTTTTTTGTTGTTGTTTTTACAAAGGATAGTTACCTATGGGAATATTTTACCAGTGTTTTAATAATTTTAATTGGGGGCGCCTGGGTGGCTCAGTGGGTTAAAGCCTCTGCCTTCGGCTCAGGTCATGATCCCAGGGTCCTGGGATCGAGCCCCACATCAGGCTCTCTGCTCTGCGGGGAGCCTGCTTCCCCCTCTCTCTCTGTCTCTGTCTGCCTCTCTGCCTACTTGTGATCTCTGTCTGTCAAATAAATAAATTAAAAAAAAATAATTTTAATTGATATTAGTTTAATATATCATTCTTAGAGTAACTCATTTCTCAAGAATAAATGAGTATAAGCAATGTTTCCAATACATTGTTGTAATTGCTGTTCAACTTAAATTTAATTCAAATGACTAATATTATTAGAGTTTGTAAAAGTAAAATTATGAAGTATTGGTTTTGTAAATGTTTCTTAATAAGGGGTTACTGAAAAGTGGCTCATTTTAAGAAGACATTTCCCTGAAGTTATGCATCCTGGATGAAAGAAGAAACTTGTCCCCAATTAAAGCATTGATGGAGTTCATGACACATCTAATTGGATTGATGTACCAAACCCATTTATATAGTTTACTGCCTATTGATAGGTCGGTGACTACTGAGATTAGCTTGTTAACATCACACTTTGAAAAAGAATTGCAGGTATTCTCTATAGTTGATTTAATGAACCGTCAGAAACTTGGTCACTAATTCATGAAACAAAAATCAATATATCTATAAATGTATTTTTTTGTTTTCTTCCATTTTGTCTACATGTATAAAATTATGTTTTGACACTTTTGCTATAAACTATTTGATGGATCACAATATATCACTATCACCACTAATTACCACACTTTGATTAATCTTATATTCTTTGGTTAATACATTTTGCTGTATCCAGTATATCACTATATTGATAAACAGTAATTATAGACATAAAGACACCTGAACTTAAAATTATCCTGAAAAATGTTATTAAGAATTATGTGAAACCAAATGTTTATTTATCTAGACATATTTAATTGCCAGGAAAGAAAGCAATTAAAAGTAGCTGCAGAGTAAGAGGCCAACCTTTGTTAAACGTGGTTTTAAGATTGTTACAGAACTTGTGGTGATGATAACATGGTGTGTTGGAGGATGTTAACAACTGTAGCAGAGTGTTAATTAAGAATGATGTAATCTGCAGCTCAGAATTATTAGTAGCATGTTAGTTTAGCAGGACAGGAGCAAAACCTAGTTTCAGTTATGGTGAGGGCTCAAGTTGTATTTATAGTGGAAAGATTAACATTTTATTTTTATGCTGTTCCTGAGACAATTTAAAAATCCTGAATGAAACACAGTCAAATGTAAACATTAAGTCCCTAGCTCATTTACATATGTGCCAGATTTCCAAACTGATTGCTATTTGAACCTAATCTGTCATTGCTGGCTGCATTAGCTACAACAAACATTACATTTACATATTGATTTCTTATTTTGTTTTAGTGTAAATAATCCATAATTATAGTAAATTTGGTCTTTTGTTGACAAGAGCTCATATGACTCTGTAAGTTTAGAATGGAAATTTAAATTGCCATGTGTGATGCTTTTTAATTTGAAATCTTGACGTATCTGAAAGGATAAAAAGATCACTGTAGATCATAAAATATTCCCAGAAACAAAAAAGAGAACATTTTCTAGGGCCTTTTGGAAAGATATAAATTATAAAGTATTAATGAAAAATTCAATAGCTTCTTCCAAGATTATTCTTTACATTTTTCTAATAAAGATTCACAGTCATTTGAAAGAACTTACTGTTTTTGCTCCAAATTCAGGTCATGCTTAAAAAATAAAACTACTGGAAGTGAACTCTCTAAGCCTATTATCTTATACTGATGTTTTTGTTTAAAATATCTAGTACAAGAAAAAAATAGCATACACACATAGCAGGAATGAAACGAGATATTTTTGATCCCTATATTGGTATTACTTATTGTAACTACATATGCAGCATTGATTTGAGAAGTATGATTTCACTGGCAAAAAATTATGTGTCAGCGGAAATAGTATTAACTAGCAGTGACAACAAATCTATGCTTTCCACTTACATTGATTAAAAAGCATGTTGTATTTTTGAAGTTAAAAATATGGGACCCAGGATGTCTGCATGGCTCAGGTCATGATCCCAGACTCCTGGGATCAAGCCACATCCATGTTGGGTTCCCTGCCCAGTGGGGAGCCTGCTTCTCCCTTGCCGCCCTCCTTTAACTTGTGCTTGCTCTCTCTCTCTCTCCATCTCAAATAAATAAATAAATAAAATCTTAAAAAGAAAGAATTAATTGTAAGAATGGTAGTTATCAGATTGTTCAAGTATTTATTTTTATGGTTTACATTTTTAATAGATATATAATTTACATACAATAAATGCACAATTGTTTTTGCACATTTATTTACAATTAAAAAATTTTTTTATTTGAGTGTAGTTGACACACAGTGTTATACATTAGTTTCAGGTGTACAACATAGTGATCCCACAAGTTTATTTATTATGCTGTGCTCACCACAAGTGTAGCTACTAGTCTGTCACATACAATGCTATTACAATATCATTGACCATATTCCTTACACTATGCTTTTTATTTCTGTGATTTATTCATTCTATAACTGAAAGCCTGTATTGCCTACTCCCTTTAACCCATTTTGCCCGTACCCCAACCAAAAATGCACAGTTCTTAAGTTTATTCCAGTTACAAGAGTTTTGACCAAAGCATATTGTTTTCTACCAGGAATTTTAGTGAGTGAGATTCTAATTTGGATGTGTATATAAATATGTGATTAACAGCCATTTAGAAGCTTATACTCAACTGATAGCAGCTGTTTACATGGTACTATGAATACAGAAGCTCTAAAAGCCCTTATATTAGTCAACTCAGGCTGCTATAGCAAAATACCATAGACTGGGTGACTTAAACAACAGACATTTATTTCTCATAGTTCTGAGGCTGGAAAGTTCAAGATCAAGAAAGGTATGGGCAGATTTGGTTCCTGGTGAGAGCCCTCTTCCTGGCTTATAGATGGTTGCCTTCTTGCTGTGTCCTCACTTGGCAGAGAGAAAAACCTCTGGTCTCTCTCCACTTCTTGTAAGGACACTAATCCCATAATGGGGCCCACCCTCATGATTAAGCTAAATTTAACCTTCCAAAGGCCCTACCTACAAATACCATCACATTGGGGGATTAGGCTTCCAGTTTGTGAATTTAGCAGGGTGGAGGAGGGAGGGTGGGACACAAACATTCAGTCTATAAGGGCCTTGAAACCAAAGTCTGAATTTGTTGTGCTTCCTAGTTTGGCTGTTTAATCTTGATGGTTTTATACCTTATAAGAGTATTTCCCTTAGAACTGGTAACTATTTTAATAGGAAGACTGTGGTGTAGCCCGGCCAAATTTGCTAGCTGAAGAATTTAAGAGGGAATTCTTGACTTGCTGGAAAGGAAATCCTTAAATACTGTTACTATTTTAGTTTTTTTTTTTTTTTTATTTACTTGATAGACAGAGATCACAAGTAGGCAGAGAAGCGGGCAGGGAGAGAGAGGAGGAAGCAGGCTCCCTGCTGAGTGGAGAGCCTGATGCGGGGCTCAGTCCCAGGACCCTCAGATCATGACCTGAGCCGAAGGCAGAGGCTTAACCCACTGAGCCACCCAGGTGCCCCTACTGTTACTATTTTTGATGCAGGATACCCTGCCTACCATTCTGCTACCCTATGAAATGGGCCTGCTGCTATTTGGCAGGAAGAAAGCCATTCTTCTTAATCAGGAATTACCAGCAGGTATATAGCTACATGGTGATCAAATGATTATTTCACTACCATAATTCGGCTTTAAGTTAACCTTGAAAAATCACTGCATCATACATATTAAATAGCCATGTGCTTTCTGCGTAAGTGGATCACTGAAGTGCTCTCTCAGTGTGAAATAAACTCAGTCAAGACAGTGGACTGTTACATTTATTTCATAGAGTTGCTTTTACCAATACTTGATCCATAGAGGCTAATAATTTATGGCTACATGTAATAAAAGTGTATCTAGCTTCAAATTTATTTACTGGGGCCTATGTGTTAAAATTTGCTACACATTATTTTCCCCTTATTAAAAAAGCTGGAGGGGAATATAAAATGTATTAAACTAACCCAGAGAACTTATTAGAAGACAGATATTTTATAGATGGCTTCTTGATTTCTGATAAATACTCATGGTTAAATTGGAATAGGATCACCCCAGGCAGAGGTGGACATTCTGCTAATGAAAGGGCACTAGAAGTGTAAGACTTCTGGACAAAAAAGAAAGCAGAGAAGGGGTATTCTACCAGATTATCTAGAAATTCTACCAGATTATCTAGATATCTACCAGATATTTAGAAATTCTATTTCTAGTGTTGTGTTGGTGAATTCAATATTAATGCTTAGTTATAATACTGAGAATTTTAAGGGAGTGAGCTTCCTACCTACCTTCTTGCTATAGTTCCCTGCCTTGTATCCTCCCCCTCTCAATTTTAAAGATTTTATTTATTAATTTCTTTATTTAGAAGGGGAGAGTGTGAGTGGGGGGTGGGACAGAGGGAGTGAGAGAGAATCCCAAGCAGACTCTGTGCTGAGCATGGAGTCCAATGTAGGGCTTGATCCTGTAACACCGAGACCATGACCTGAGCTGAAATCAAGAGTCAAAGGCTCAACTGATTGAGCCACCCAAGCACCTACCCCCCAACCAACTCCCTGCCAATTTTAAAATGAGGAAATTGGCTAGGGGAGTTATGAAATAGCTTATATGAAAATATCTAACACTTGGTCTATTATTGCATAAAAATATTAATGTTCAGGGATGCCTGGGTGACTCAGTTGGTTAAACGGCTGCCTTCGGCCCAGGTCATAATTCCAGCGACCTGGGATCGAGTCCTACATCGGGCTCCTTGCTCAGCAGGGAGCCTGCATCTCCCTCTGCCTCTGCCTGCCACTCTGTCTGCCTGTGCTTAATCTCTCTGACAAATAAATAAATAAAATCTTAAAAAAAAACCTCTCTCTAAAAAAAAATATTAATGTTCATTGTATTATATTATAGTGTATTATATTTTTTGCACATAGCCACTAGCTTTAAGCTTGGAGCAATGTACGTGATTCTTACTACAGTTTAAACGTTAAATTTCACTCTGAATTTGAAGGTTGAGTAATGCTAAGTATTAACAGCTCTTGCCTGTTTATAAAAACAAGGTCATCTTTTTTTTTAAGATTTTATTTATTTGGGAGAGAGGGAGAAAGGGAGGGAGCACTTAAGAGTGGGCGGAGGGGCAAAGGGAGAGAGAGAAGCAGACTCACTGTTGAGCAGGGAGCCCGATTTGGGGCTTAATCCCAGGACCCTGAGATCATGACCTGAGCCAAAGGCAGATGCTCAACCCACTGAGCCACCAGGTGCCCCCCAAATCATCTTATTGTTGGTAATGCAAATATTCTAACTTAAAGGAAAATCATGATGAAGAATAAAAAATTTAAAACCCTACTATGAGGAGAGAATAGATACTCTATTGAAACCATTTCTTGCTATGGGTTAAAATTAAAACTATTTTTAAAAGGTTGTACATTTGCCTCTACTTTTCCTTCTCCCTCTAATTGAATAGAAAACGTACTGTTTAAAACAAATTATTTCATGGTATTTCTCACCTACCCACTTTGGTTGGCAGTCGTCCTCAGAGCTACTCTAAAGGTCAAAAGTTGAAGTGGCATGAATGACTTTGCATTTTGAAGTAAAAGAAACTGCTTGAAGGTGGATTATCTGAGGCTAACTATCCTAGCCAACCTTTAGAAGACACTTAGAAAATTGCTCCTAGGTGCAGTAACAGGTGAGGATTCAATTCATTCTGCTAAGTTGCAGCTAGAATCAGTTGCTTAGATAATATTTTAGCAATAAAGTCTTTGCAAATTATGCTAATGACCACAGTGAATTCTTAACTGCTTTCATTTCAGTCCCTGTCCCCACCAAGGAAAAACCCCTCAGAAAACTAAGAAACAAACTTACTCAGTTGATATGCCAGCTTCTGTGGAAAGACTCTGGTTAAATTTAGCTATTCTTCCTCTTTATTTCCATAGCACCTTAGGAGAAGTGGTATTAGAGTTCTTAGCAAACAGTACCAAAGAGGAGTTGTAAATTTCCTTGTCTCCCAGTCTCTCAATAAACTCAGTGAAAGCAGAACTGTGATTTTACTGGGTTCCCTTCCCCAGTACCTAGAGGACAAATCCTGAGTTAGACCTGGTCACTGCTACTTACTTTGTATGTGTCATGAGGCAAGTAATATAACATCAGTTTTCTCATCTATAAAATGAAAAATGATAGTCATAACTTAATAAAGTTGACATGAAGTTCTTAATGCCTGATACATGGTAGCACTCATCAAAGGCTAGCCATCATTGTTGATGGCTAAGTAAATGAGTCAGGTCACAGATAATGCCCTCAGCTTACTCCTCCAGATGAACCATTCTCACAAGGAGCATGAATGTGGTATATCAACCCCAAGCAAGACCTGTGTAAAAAAGAACACTGTGAGTGAGTCTGGGTAACATTAGGCATAATATATATAATTATGTTCAGTGCATCAAAAAAAGTTTTATTCTCTATGAACTCCTGTAGAGGAATGGAACTAAAAAATGAAAAACTCCTGCCACAAAAACACTATAGATCTTTTTATTAATGTTTTGTTATTATTATAAGAACACTCAAAAGTGTTATGTTTCATATGCAATAAAAATTTCCACTTGGAAAAAAAAATCCCGCTTAGCTTTTTAAAATTGAATATTCATTGTTCTGTGAAGGATTAATATCCTTTTCCTGAAGAGGAAACTGAGAATTTATGGAATAATTAAGTACCTAAAATGAGGCCTTATGTGGTAGACATTCAGCAAATATGTTTAATGTATGATTGACTTTTCAAAATCAAACAACTAGCAAGTAGTGGAGCAGGGACTCAAATCTGGCTCTATAACTTTCAAGCAGTTTAAAGCTATAAATATTTTCTCTGGCCAACTTAACCTCTGCCAGGACTAGTGAGAAAATGTAGAACTAGACTAAAGTGATGAGGTTTTGTTGTTGTTTTTTTGTTTTTTAGAGGGAGGGAGGGGCAAAGAGTGAGGGAGAGACAATCTTAAGCAGACTAAGCCCAGTGTGGAGCTTGATACAGGGCTCAGTCTCAAGACCCTGAGATTATAACCTAAGCTGAAATCAAGAGCTAGACACTTAACTGATTGAGCCACCCAGATGACCCAAAAGTGATCTTCTAAAGTAGTCTGGCAGTTAATGCTCATCCTGGCAAACCTTTTTGTGAAGTTATTGCACAAGTCTGCCAATCAAGATCAAGAAACAATCTAAGGGGTTGCATAAAGGCAAGCACTAAAGGTATTAAATATATGTGTACATTCATATGTAAAGATGAAGGAGGATCTATATAATCATCAAAATTATAGAATTCTAAGCTTCTTACCTTGCATTTGTAGCCCCATAATGGTGGTCTTTAATTTTTTTAAGTTTTCTTTTTCACAAACCCTTCTTCACATTTCCTTACACTTCTTCCTCATTGCTTTCTACATCTTTCTTTATATTTTCCTGTCTCCATCTCTGCTCAAACTAGTCTATGTCTGAAATCATCCTCCATAACTACTTGTCAAATTACTATCCATTCATATTACTTTAGAGTATTATCTCTTTTCTTCACAATCTTCACAACTCTTTTAAATTCTGTGAATAGTCTATCCAGACTGTTACAAATAATAAGAATCAAATAATTATAGGAAGAATGAATTCTGAACTCGTAGCAGGCAGGAGTCTTATTTATCTTTTTATCCCTAAAGCAACCTAGCCATTTGGGAGATAGGATGCTGATGTTTAAAGAACAGAATTAAATATAGTTTAGAAACTTGGTTTCATCTTTTTGTAGCTGCATGACCTTGGGTAATTACATAACCTTTCTGAACCATAATTTTGTGAATAAAATGGCACTTCACAGGTAGGCTCAAAAAATATGCAGTTATATGCAGTTCAGAATGTGCAGAACTATTCCTTAATTGTATAGGGGATTTGATTGAATCACCTTTGAATATGCTAGTTGCCAAGGGAAATACTGATGAGTAATAAGATATTTATCCTGAAAAGGCTTGAATTATAGTCTTGAATTTAGGACTTCCACACATGAAACAAAGCAAACTATACAGAATATGCTGTTATTAAGTATTGAATAAACTATATGATAAAGGAATTCAGAGAAGAGGGAGTCTATAATAAATACAAGTGGCAGGCCATGAGGTGGCCTGAAAGCTGTGCAGTGTTGGGGTAGCTGTGAAAGGGGATGAGAACAATATGAACAGAGATTGAATTGAGTATCGTGTGAAGAAGTTAGCCATGACATGAAAAGTTAGCCAAACTCTAGAGCAAAAGCCAAATCTTGGAGAATAGTTATGAAGTAGGTCTACCTATGAAAGGCCCTGAAATTCCAAGTAGGCTTTCCATTACTTGCCAATTTTGACGCCAAGTTCATTTAGTATACAAATACCAAACTTTAACCCAATCTACTGTTTGAGCCTCATGACACTCCTCTCACACATCCTTTATTGTGGTCGTAATGAACTTTTCACAATTTCCTCAACATTGTGATTTTTCTGGTCTTACTACACTTAATGTCTCAGTATCACTTGGCATAATTGCTCATGCTCTCCCAATTAAAACAGTTACTTATACTAGACTTTCTTGGTCTTTCTCTTTTCTCACTGACCATTTATCAGTCTCCTTTGCTCTGACTCCTCCTCTGCTTGATTTCAAATGATTGGAATGCCCAGGTCTCCATCGTGGCCTCTCTCCTTTTCTCTGAACAACTTATTTCTCTAGGTTATTTCTTTTGCTCACAAAATCTGAATACATTCTATGTGCTATGAACTCTTCCTGCTCTGAGCTGTGTTTGTTGACATTCACCTCTGTACAGATGTACATAATATCTCTTTTTGGATATGTAATAGGCATCTTAACTTAATATATCCAAAACTTCACTCTTAATTTCCCCACCCAATCTGTTCCTACCCCAGGTTTCCTTGTTGAATGCAATTCCATCCTTCCGTTTGCTTAGGCCAGAAACTTGGAGTTATGTTTTTCTCTCATTCCATTAGTAATTTGTATGGCTTCTACCTCTAAAAGATACCTGAACCTGACAACACTTCACCCTCTTTTTTTTTTTTTTTTAATTTATTTATTTGTCAGAGAGAGTGAGCACAGGCAGACAGATTTGCAGGCAGAGGCAGAGGGAGAAGCAGGCTCCCTGCTGAGCAAGGAGCCCGTTGTGGGACTCAATCCCAGGACGCTGGGATCATGACCTAAGCCGAAGGCAGCTGCTTAACCAACTGAGCCACCCAGGCGTCCCAACACTTCACCCTCTTTGCCTCTATTACCTCTACTAAAGTAGTCCAAGTCACCACCACTTCTTGCCAGGACTAGCCTCCTAAGTCTCCTAGCTGTCCCTGCCTTTACTCTTTCTTCACCATAGCCTGAGCAGCCAGAATAATATTGTATACATGTAAATGTAAGTCAGTTCTTAACTATTTCCCTGTGTAAAACCTCCAGTGGCTTTCCGTTGCAATTACTATAAATATCAAGTTCTTTACCAAGGTCTGCAAGGACCTACATGATCAGACTATTGCTATCTCTTTCTTTATCATACCAGCCTCAACTTAAATGGCACTTCCTCAGAGATGCCTTCCCTAACTATTCTGTTGAAAATAATTCCCTTCACTCTGCCCTTCTGTTACCTTTTTAATTGTAATCCTGTTTTATTTACTTCACAGCACTTAGTATTTTCTCAAATTACTTACTCATTTATTTGGTTATTGTCTGTCTCCTTTACTGGAATGTAAGTTTCATGAAAGCAGGGATCATATTTTTCTTGTTCACTACTATATTCCAAGCAGCTAGAGCAATGTCATAAATGTACATAGGTGCTCAATAAATACATGTTAACTGAGTGAATGAACCTGCTGTGTTCTTCCACTTACTATTTTCTTGTCTAAAAAGTGCCACTCTTCTCTCTTCCCCAAACGAAGCAAAAAAGTCATGCCTTCTAAATGATAAATACAAAGGTCCTACTTATCCTTCATATTTCAACTTACATTTTTCTTCTCCTCTGAAGCTTTCCCTAACCATTCCCCTCTTTCACTTTTTCTCAATGTCTCAGTTCTATCTATTACATTTTACTCTGGCTATTTATATATCTGTCTACCCTTCTTAGATTGTAAAGTTTTTTATGGATTGGACCTGTGTATTTGGGTTGGTTTCCTTAACGCATGGAATAATACAAGGCATGACTTAATGTTGAAAGACATGAATCAAAATAAAAATCTTAATCCCCTGGTAGTTTTCCAGAAAGTAACATTGCTTTCAGAGATACAAAGATGAGTAAGACTCTTGCCTTCTGGAAATTCACAATTTACTCATTGTTCAATAAATATTTATCCACAGTGTGACAGGCATTATGCTTAACTGCTAAGGATACAGTGACAAAGCTTTCTGCCTAAAGAAACCCTATTTTAGTTGGATATCATTTCCTTTGATTTTAATCAATAATATTTCATGCTATATTTTGGTGTTTCTTAGGTATTTTTAGTCGTAATTAACCTGGGAACTCTATGAGAGACAATGAGAGAGACAAATTAATTTCTTTTTTTTTAAAGATTTTATTTATTATATTTAACAGACAGAGATCACAAGTAGGCATAGGCAGGCACAGAGATAGGAAGGGAAGCAGGCTCCTGCTGAGCATAGATTCCGATGCGGGGCTCGATCCCAGGGTCCGAAGGCAGAGGCTTTAACCCACTGAGCCACCCAGGCGCCCTGAGACAAATTAAGTTCTTAATCCTAATCATATGTTGCATGTATGTTTATTGCATAATTATAGAATAGCAAAGGAGGATTAATGAAGGCCAAAACTGTGTAGCACACCCAAATTGTTTCCCCTGTTCTATAAGCATGGCACAATTATACTTAAGGCTGCCAGTATAGATTGTTTATACATAGCTGTGGTGGATTTTTATTTTCAGTGTTGATAGTGCTTTTTTAATATTGTCATAAACAAATAGAACTATGACTTATGTTTCTTAAGTTATGTGGTTAATTTCATTTACTCTTTGTGGTTCTGACACATTTCTAACATTTTGGTTAATATTGCTTTGAATTCTCCAACTTCTAAATTCTGTGTATTCCTGAGTCCTAAGTGAAAGCACAGATGTTTTGAAGTAATTTTGATATAGCAGTTAAAGTTCTGTAGATTTCGGTATTTTCTGAATTTTTAGTTAAACCGTATTTCTATTCTTATACAACATTCATGATGATAAATAACATTTTATATTTCACTTGGATTTGAACCAGAGCCTTTGAATATACACCTTAGTAGCATGTTTGGAATTTTATATAATTAAAAAATTTGGTTCTCTCGGAGGAAATACATATGCATATGACTTCTAGAAAATTCTTATATATATACACAGTGTTTAGAATTGAAATTTAAAAACACCTTGGTAGAGAAGGAGTTAACAGGTTAGCTCCCCTTGGTTGCTCTTTGCATCCTCTCTTGCCTTTAGGAGCTGAAAAGATGATAACATTGGGCCTGGACATGCCTGTGTGGAGGTTATGGTACTCCTGGGGTTTTTGCAGCTAGCTGTAAAGCAAGCTAGAACATGTTCATCTCAGAGTTCCTTGTTTTTCTTTCAACCCTTTCAGTGCCCTGCAGGAATCATTAAATCAAAACTTCATGCTGATCATCACCCACCGAGAAGTCCAGCGGGAGTACAACCTGAACTTCTCAGGAAGCAGTACCATTCAAGAGGTGAGTTATGTCTCACAGCTAAGGAATAAAGGTAGCTCATTATAGCTAATGTTGACCCTGTTAAAGAGGGCTTATCTGTTCTAGTTGGAAACTCTCTTTATGTTTCATTATTGGGTTCTTAATTTTAATTAACTGGAGCATCAGTGATTACTGTAGATCTATTAAACGACTTGACCTAGAAAAATAGATGTTATAAATGAGAGCTCTTGATAAATCTTAAAATAGTCAACTTAAAACCTTGCTTAAAAATTACTCATTGAAAAAAAATTACTCATTGTTATGTAATGTATCTTATGGTTTTCTAGTAGTAAGTCAAAATATTAATTTGGAAATTGTTGACAGCATGCATTTTTTAATATGCCTATATTTTATTTAAAAGGTTGCTCTCAAATATATTATTTATAATGTGTACACTGCCTTTTTCCAAAAGGAGTTTGAGGAGGCTTTTCTTTAGTAGCTCAATCCCAACATTAGGCAGTATTCGTGAGATGCTGTTGGAGACTGTCAGTTTTTAGCTTAGAATATCTGAGATACAGTGTCAATATTTTCTTTAACATGGCCAACCAGGGCCACTGTTTCAAAAGAGAACCGCCCCCAAGAGAGAAAAGGTACCTTTTTGCCTGTGGCCCCACCCACTTAAAAGCCAGTAATTTATCTCCATCTGGGGAAAATGTATAAGGCTTTGACAGGACTTGTATTTAGAAACACTGAAATGACGATTATGACAATTACGTCTTGTTAAATTGTGAAAACAACAGTCATTTGTCTACTAATATTTTTATAAAGATAATTATGCTTAATCTTGTATTATTTCATAAATTTTTTCTTGGTCTACATTGCTTAAGATAATTATTAATGTCATATTGAAAGAATGAGTTGTTTTCACCCAATCATTTTTCAGATGTATATGAATTGTTTTAGGAGCGGTTAGACTATTAATGGTTTCCTTTTTGGATGTTTTGTCAATGAATTTCAATTTCTGAATTTGTCATAAGTAGTTCATTGTTTGAAGTTTATTTTCTCTGTTTATCACTTGAATAGTTTGTTGACTAGTAACTAAAATCTTTAAAACTTTTCTTGACCCCTACTTTGAATAAAAAGTCTGAGTTATTTGATTTTTTTTTCCAGGACTTTAAACATATTAGTTGGCATTTCATTTTAACCTCTATAATGGGTGTTCTAGTCTCAAAATTTTCAGTTCCTTGGAGAATCATTGATGCTTTTACTTTAGAAATAATGTTTAACTATGACACTAAACCAGATTTATTCTGGTAACTTCATGGTAGTAAAATTTAAATTCTATATTGGATGTAATTAAATAAGGCAATTTAGTTTAAAAACAACTCCATTTTAATCAAGAAAAGCAAAAATAATACAAAGTAAATTTCATTTTGTTGTTGATTTACTTTTTTAAATTGAAGACTAGTACAATGTATGA
Source organism: Taxidea taxus jeffersonii (assembly GCA_003697995.1). Lineage (NCBI taxonomy): Eukaryota > Metazoa > Chordata > Mammalia > Carnivora > Mustelidae > Taxidea > Taxidea taxus. The sequence goes on along the minus strand of RCUC01141376.1, from coordinate 5,437 downwards.
TGGATAAATACACAGTGCTTTATTTTTCTTTCTGATTGAAATTTTTATAGCCAGTTTTTACTTTTTTTTTTTTTTTAGATTTTTTTTTAACATTTCTATAGTTTGAGTGTGTTTCAACTTTTTCCCACAAGAGGGCAGAAAGGACTATTAAACTGATAGTCTAAAAATGTCATTCAGTGTTTTCAAATTAGCTTCTCTTATATTAACAAAAAGGAGCATAATGGCCAAGTTATTGTTTGATTTACAGATAATTGGCATATTGCAGGGAGGAGACTTAATTTCACCCTTTTAAATTAAACAGGGAGATTTAAAAAGACATAAAATATTCATTAATGTTCGGTGATTATAAAGTAGTGGCATATATTTATTTTGCCTTTATTACTGTTTCGATGGGAAAATACTGCAAATATTTCCGAAATCGAGTTGGCCATACTGACAAGTTTAAATGTTTAAGCAGCGTTAATGCAATCTGCTCACACCTGATATCCTATGCAGAATGATTCAAAATGACTACATCAATTATTAAAAGAAATATTTAAAATTCTGTAAATGTGCCATTGTGCGCCACAGTTGGCTGAAACTGTTCTCCATGGCCTGCTATTTAGATAATCAAATATATTTTAAGCCTCAAGGACCTGAAAACAGTAAACCTTTTTCATACCATTTCCTAAATGAAAAATGTCCCAGAAATATTTTTGCAGAGACAGATATTCTTATGTATTTCTTCACAAGAGTTCGATTTCTTCTTTTTCTTTTTTTCCCCTTTTTAAGTTTATTTAAAATAATATTTTGAAATTCTAGGTGCCAGGACAAAATAAATGCAATTTCTAGTATCAATGCTTTTTGTGAATAGACAGTTGCTTGTAGGCTCTTTTATTCTGTACAATTTAGAAAAAAAGAATATAGGATTATAGTCTCTGGGTCTAGGATCACACTCTGTAGGCCTAGTCCTAAGACTTTTCTTCTTCAATTTATGGAATATTTGGGGGCTAGGCAGTGGTTCAGGAGGAATAGTTGCCCTGATGCTATAGCCCTGCAACCCAAAGTGACACTTAGGTATGTCCTTTTTTGTTGTATGATTGAAAGTCAGTTTGAAACACAATAAAAATACAATTTGATATGATTTTGCAGTGTAATTTTATAAATGCTAGAATTATTGCTATTAATGTAGAAGTTTAATGATGCCATATATCTGAAATTATAAACTAATTTCTGTTATCAGTTTTAGAAATATCTTTTCAGTATTGTTTAATAGTTCCAAGGATGAATTCTGACCAGTATATGTATATGAGGGAAAGGATGTAAAAAACACCTGATTTTTTTTTCCCAGGGTAAGAGTATATTATTTTTGCTACAGGTGAAGAAACAGCCCATTTTTTGCTATTTTTAAATCTTGAAAAGCCTTGTGTATGTAAAAAAAAAAAAAGCTTTTGCAATATTTTTCCCCCAAAGACAAATTTGTATTAAATGAAATAGGGTTGAAAAAGGCACTATGATTTCAACTTTTAACTAGACAAAATACATTTTTTAAAATACTGAATTAGAAAATAGAACTTAGATGCAGTTTGAATTTCAAATAAACTCTTCAGTGACCATATGTTCATGCAAGTTAGTGGTGATAAACCGTAGTTGCGCAAGTGTTTGTTCATTCTGGCTCTGTGGTCTCTTGCCTTACAATGCATGACTTATGTCCTTTGGGTGCTCTAGATTTTAATTTAAGCTAGTTAGATATTGAGGATTTTTTTAAGCTCTTTACAAATCATTCCACTTACATTATCCTTCTATTTGAGGAAAAGACAGTGATAGTATAAAAAGGTCAGACTAGAAAGTTGCAAGTAGTTGTAGAATAAAAATCCTTTCCCTTTTTCCATTTCAACAAATAGTTTGTGAAATTATCGGATAATATGACAATTACTTCATGACTGTCTTTCTCCACCCTTTTGGGCCATGAGGTAGCTACTTGCCACACTTTAAAACAGTGAATTTCTTTGAAAATTTAAACAAGCTTACCTTATTTTAATGAATTTTCTACACTGAGAATTCAGATTTTTAAACAGTTGATTATAAAGATTCTAGTAATACTGTCTAATACTATTAAAATCTGTGATTACAAATGCACTTGGGATTGGTTCAATTAAGGGAAAAAGATTGATTTGCCTAGCACAAATCCTAAACCCAGGTGTGGAAAAGGATATGAAGTCCCTGAAATCAAGCCAACTTTTCTTGGAAACTAATTCTTTGTTGTCCATATTACTATTGCAAAAGCTTCTATTAGGCAAATACCCACTTTTCTTTGCAGATGTCATACAAACTTAAGGAATACACACATGACCCAGAATAACAATAATAAGAAACCTAAGTATTTTTTATATGGAATCATGGAGTATTACTTATCTGTTATAGTGAGAAGCATAATAAATAGCTATTGGAATTATTTAAATCCTCTTCTAAGTTTCACTTTATCCTAGAATTCTCACTGTTCTTATTAATGTTGATTTAGTTCTTAAAGGGGAGTGAAAGGGGAAAATTGATGACCTATAAAGATATATCTTACATAGAATGGTGAAAGATTTCACTACTAATATTAGTGAATGTCAAGTGAGAAGCCAATAGTTTGAATTGGCAACAAGAAATGAACTAAATACATAAATCATACCAGTCTTTAAAAATAATCTTGGCTAAATAATTGTGAAATCATAAGGTTTGTTCTGGTTCTGCAAATTTGAAACTTGCGTCGGGTTTTGTGCCTATTTTTCTACTTGCCACTTTCTGAACTTATTGAGTATCGTGTATTTTAAACTATTCTCCTTTGATGCTGGAGATCATTAACGGTATTAAATATGTAGTTTTTTATACGTTGTACTAATAAGCAATTTTTTGGTATTGGGTTGACTATAACTACTTAACTAACATGCCCTTTCTGTAAATGTTTTAAGTATAGTTGTTTTTTTGTTTGTTTGTTTTGTTTGTTTGTTTGTTTTCCAGTTCAGAGAGGGTGGGGGTGCTGGCACAGAACTGAAGAGTAGAGTAGCTGAGAATGTGCATATGCAAGAGAGTAAATTAAATTGTGTGCTTATTTAATTAAAAGTTTGAGTGATTTATAAATTTATTTCAAGATAAATGGCATATATAAATTCAATTAGAATGAACCCATTTTAATTAGCATATATCATAGTTTGATTTTTTTAAAATTTGAAATCACAAATGACATCTTAGCAAGAATGAGATATAATTTCTAAAGCAATTGGGCAATGAATTCAAGCCTTTATTCAGCTTTCAGAAAAGGACATTATGAGTTTCTTTTAATATGCATGCATATTATTCATTTCAAGTTGAATTTTTAATCTATTCAAGTCATACTAACTACTATAAGTGAACAAATTGCTAATGATCATTTTATAAATATTGAAGTTACCTGGGATTCTTAGTAAATCATCCCCTTAGGAAATAGTTTAAGTAATATTTACAGTGCAGCTCTTTGGAACTGACAAGTCTCTCTCCAAAAGTATTTTAGAATAATGTCTCTGGGAAATTTTTTTTAAGCCCATATAAGTATTTCTTTACTTATTTTCCAAGAAGATAGGAACAATGAAATTTTGTTAAAAATTAAGGGCAGTGCTTTAGTCCTTTGTTACTTAAGATATGTGTATCCTAACATCATTTCATAATCTGAGATTTGTGTGTTGGTAGTTTTGAAATGTCTGGGTTAAGAGAAATTATGTTCAGTTATCAGAAACTAATAAACGTAAGACATTTTTATATGCAAGAAAAGGCAGAGAGTAAATAATTGCACTGGTGACCAATACTGTAATAATCCTGTTTTACAATATGCACTTGACAGGTTGTAATAGTGCTAATTGAAGAGACTAATTCACACTTGCTTCATTCTATTCAAAGGCAAAATCAGCAGCTTGTTTTGCTTTTGACCAGATGGTCCTCATGAACACCTACTGTGCACTTTAAGTGCTTTACTAGAATTACAAAGGCTGGGGGCTGCGTTCGACTCCAAATGATTTGAGAAGAGAGAGAGAGACAGAGAGAGAGAGAGGGGGAAAAAAACCCCTCTGTGCTCAATGGATTTGGTGCAAGTAAATTAATTCTAGTGGACCCATTACACACTGAGCCCCCTTTTCAAAGCTCTGAGCCTCCTCGCTTGCTCTGTAGCAATGAGAAAGAGAAAGAGAAAGGCAGATTACTGCAAACAGAAATAAAAAAAAGGGCTATGAAAGGGAGAAAAGAGGCCTTGAAGCCTTTCATATCATTTGAGTTTTTCAAGTGCGTTATTTTTGGGGAGGGTGGATATATGAAAAGCCAATTGGAGTTTTTTTTGTTTTAAAGTGCGCTATTTAAGCACCATGAATATAGGCGCAAGAGCAACAGTTGACTGAGTTTACTGTGGTGAAGCTTTGTGTCCGAGGATGAATCAAATTCATTATATTCAACTCTTTGTGTTTTAACATGAATGTAGGGTTAGTTTCACAAGACTGTGTCTGTTTAGGATAATTATAATTTAATATTTTCCTTTCATAAAGTTATCACTGTAGATGTCTAAAATTTTTAATCAAAGCAGATTTTGTACATTGACTTTGAAGCACCCTGACAGTTTAAAATTCAAAGGAAAGCTTTTTAGTTTTCAAAAGAAAAGAAAGGCTCATTCTAATGGCATTGAAGCAGAGATTATTATAACTAATTAGAAGTCACACATCTGTTAGCTTTTGGTTTGTGACTTACTTATGTATTTTTTAAGTAAAATTTATACTTTAAAAATATAATGCTGTTATTGAGTGAACCCAAAAGGATAAAATGCACTTAATAGAGAACAATTTATTTGAGTCAACCATTTTTGCAAATTTCTGCATGGCCCCATAAAAATATGTAGTATATTAAAATCCATTAAATGTGAATGGAATTGTATAATTAATAACCTGGAATTGGAATATACTTCCAAACAAAATATTTTCATGTAGTTCTTGTTAACATAACTCTAATTATTAACCAAAGTTATTATGACACAACTAGAAAATTAGCAAGCCCAGTTTGTGCAGATTTATGGTTATCCTTAAAGCTGTTTATTATGTACAGTTATAATTTGGAATATGGACACTGTAAAATAATGGATTCTTCTAAGTGTGTGGGTTAGATAAGATACAAGAGATCATATCTAGGGTGTGTCAGTTTTGTGTTTTTATACTTTTACGTTTAATTCTAATACATTTTTGTTGCATGTCTACTTTTGTTTGATGGCATACTGATACTAATTCAAGTGCATTTTTATTATAATTATTAGCAAAGAATTAAAAACTCATGCCAGTAATATATAACTTAAAGATAATTGTAAACTAATTGTAAACAAGTCATAGAGACGACTGTTTCTAAGTTTGGCCCGTTTCTTTAAATGAATGTCTAAAATTTATACTTTAAAAGGCATAGAGCACTA
>ML104437.1:9999-23419 GCA_003697995.1 Taxidea taxus jeffersonii | reverse complement strand
GGACTTCTTATGCCACCCATGAGAGGGAAGGGTTGGGGTGAACATCTGTGGTCTCCATCTATTCACTCACTTCTACTCCAGTTGGGAGAGTGACTGTTCTTTTTCTTTTTCTTTCTTTCTTTTTTTTTTTTAATTTGTTTATCTGAGAGAGAATGGAGGAGAGGCAGAGGGAGAGGTAGAGAGAGAGAAACCCAAGCAGACTCCATGCTGTGTGCAGAGCCCAACACAGGGCTCCCTCCCACGACCCTAAGATCAAACTTGAACTGAAACCAAGAGTCAGGCGATTAATCCACTGAGCCACTCAGGAGCTCCCTGTGACTGTTCTGATTGGTCGTAGTCTGAGGTTTTTCATAGTTCCACCACTGAGTGTTGTTACTGTAACTCAAGAGTGGGAAGGGGGCCCCTCATTGTGTCTTGGACCCCTGCCTCCCCTCAAGACCCTAATGGTGTTTGCTCTTTCTTTATTGTGCTCAAATGGATATAGTCACAGGCTTCCTCAGCTGATGCACTTCTCCCAACCTCAAGATTTCATGGTAAAGAAAAGACCCCACTTTGTCCTTGAGTCTAAAATCTAAGCTTCAATCCAGCCATTATCAAGTGCTTTGAGATTATTGAGTGTTTTCTGAGCCATTAGAAAAGCTGTATTTTGATCCTCACTTGTGAATTTTGTGCATAGTCTTTCTTTGAAGCTGCAGTGTAGTTGAAATGGTTGGATTCAACATAGGCTTCCTGATTTCCCAAAAGAAGCAAAATTAAAGGAAACTAGAATATAATAATGACTTAAACTTTTTAAATTTGAATAATTTGATGTAATTATTATATGCCATATAATATGTATTAATATATTAATATATATTATATAAAATATAACTTATGTTAATCAAATTAAAAATAATTTGAATAATCTCAAGCTTAGAGAAAAGTTGAAAGAATAATGCAATGAACTCCCATTTACTTTTCTCCCAGATTTCTCATTAATTAATGTCTTATTCCATTTGCATTATCATTCCCTATGTCCATCTCTTTGCATCTCTCTCCATATGTGTGTGTGTGCCTGTGCATGTGTATGTATATATATATGTACACATACATGTATGTCATGGATATAGAAATTGTGTATGTGTATATGTATGTATATCTGTGCATGGGGAGACATAAAGTCCAGAAACCAATACATATATGAACTGGATTTTTTGTGTGGAAGGGGAACCATTCCTTTTCCACTATTTATATGAGAAAGATTTAAATAGACAAATATCCATGAAAATATTAAAAAGAAGAGGTAATGCTACAGTTAGAAAGATTCATGAAGCAGAATTAGATTCAAATATATACAAGAATTTAAAATATGATAAAAGTGGCATTTTAAATAAGTAGGAAAAAAAGAATTATTTAATAAATTGTGTTGAGATAATGTCTGGAAAATCAAAAGCTGGATTTCTACCTCATACCTCATATCAAAATGAGTTCCATGAGTCAAAGATCTAAATATATGAGATATATATAGAAGGAAACATGAGAAAAATGTTTATCCAGCACGAAGATGTGGTACCCTTCCTAAGGAAAATAGGACACTCAAAAGCCATGAAAGAAGGAAATATTTAAATATAAAAATTTTAAATATCTGACATGGCAAAACAAGTAATTAAACTGTGAGTTCATATTGATACGAAGAATAAACAAAAACAACAAAAACAAAACTACTTTATCAGTCATCATTGGAAATTGACAGAACATTAACTTATCACTCTGAAAATTGATAAAGAACCAAGCTTTTATAAAACTCAGTCTTTCTATGGTCCCAGTACATATGTATGGTCCCTTCAGGGTGTGTACCCGAAGGACTGAGCCAGCCAGAAGCCCCAAGGAAGTTCTTCTTTATTATAGAATTCCAATTAAACATATAAAAGGAGTGAAGAATTAGAAAATCACCATTATGAAACTTCTGATGAAATAATTTTCCGAAGTTAGTGTACACAGAGCAGTGTTCTCAATCTTTAGTCATACACATATTACCTTCATGATTTTTGCTATGTTGCAACCTGTCTGTCCTATTATTTTTCTTAATATTTGTCTTTAATTGATTTTTAAAATTATACTTTATCTCAAGTAGGTTGGATATATTATAACTTAATTTTTTCATAAACATCCAAAGAGGTACATGATAATTTAAATTTTAATTGTTTGTGTTTTTGTATATCACCTAAAATCACCAGACACATGGAGAGCATGCTACATTCTTTACTTCATGTTGGGCTTTGAATGACTTTCCTGTGCTGAAGGAAGTTCCTTTTGGAAATCAATCTCCTCTTTTCTCTCTTTCTGTATTTTATTGGAAGTCTGTCTTATCAAACATCTATATATTAATATTTTGTTAGAGAACTACTTCTAATTTCTTTGAGTACCATAGTAAATTATATCCTGAGCAAAGATTAATTATGCCTTAATTGTGATGTTAGACTTCTTAGTCACAGCAAACGAACTCACTAATGAATTTCTTTGTACTTTCACTAAATTTTTTGTTCTGAGATTTGCCCCTTAGTTCATCTGTCAGCCTCCCCTCTTCACAATTTTGCTGATTCTGTTTTTCAGATTGAATTCTGGAATGGCAGTCACTTTTCCCTACCTTTTATCTTTGATACTGATTTGCTTAGATTGTTTTAACTTCTCGATTAGTGGTCTTTTTTTTGTTTCTACTTATAAATGAGCATATCCCATTACCTTAATCTCAAACATATAATGATTCTCTTCCTTCAGAAATTTAAGACATGAACAAGGATATTATTTACCAAATCAAATTAACATGAAAGGATACACTCACTGTCATGAAACTGTTCATATTTCAGAGTGGGGAAAGCACATCTTAAACTATAGACATAAAAGTATTTTTGAAAATTTAGATTGCATATATAATATAGCTTTTAAATCATACAGGAAGGTACTTTTTCAATTAAAAACCATTATTTACACAATTAACAACTTATTCTGTCTTAATTTCTTTTTCACAAGGGTTTTATTAGATAAGAGTGTAACATTTTACTATCTAATGGCAGATTCATCCTGAAACAGCTTTTATCTTCCAAGTGACTAGACATTCCTTTTCTTTGATGTCATTACTAATGTCCTTCTAGAATTGCATACAGTGTATATGTCACAAATGCACCACTACAGGAGATTTTTTTGTTACTTATAAAAATGGACTATCTCATGCTCATTATTCTCAGTTGACCTGGTTTGTTTAAGGATGTACCTTGTAGAACAATTTTAAGTTGTAGTTTTCTGTAGGGGAAAAAAATCACATAAAACATTTTCATGTAAGAGAACAGTTTTTAAAGAACATATTCAGAAAGAAAATGCATAAATAATAAATGATTTTTGTCTTAAAGATTAAAATATACTCCAGACCTGTTTGTATGGTGAATAACTTTGGGGGCGGGGATCTATTTTCACAGAGTTTAGGAGTTGACACTCTTCCTCCTCTTGACCCCAAACCGCCCAGGGCTGAATTTAACTACAGTGTGGGTTTTAAAGATTTAAATGGTAAGCATAATAATTTCTTTTTTCTTAAGTAATTTGAGATCATAATGATAACTAAAATCTGTACAAACCTATGATTTAAAACAACAATGTAAGGAACCTGGATGTTTTAAAGTTGTGGATTTCAGACTGTGTTTTATGGTGTCTGGATTAAATTGGGACCCAAGAAGATATTTTTGCCTACAATGAAAGGGAATACTATCCTGCATTTATGTAAAGTATCAAAACTATTTTTTTTAAGCAACGGGAGTTTCTCCTCATTACTAAGCCCTTAGAGTAATAAGGCACAGTAGTGTAACAAAACTATGAATAAGGAAATGTCCTTCAAGGGTAATAACAAATTATCCATTTCAAAATGATTGCTTAATATATGAAGGATGCTTCAAAATACATTTTAATTGATATATAATTAATATGTAGTATATTTGCTCTGACATTTTTTCTATCCTCCCTGAGATGGTCACATTATTTTATTAACAAAATCTCTCTTCTTATTTAGTGTGGAGACATTAGCTCATGTGCTATTCAAATTGCAATGAATCTTGAAGTAATTGCTTCCAAGTTAATGAGAATTCACTGCAACTCTTGGGAAAGATTTCCAAAGATTTTGCAATGCCTCCCAAAAAATGAAAAACAGAATAATAGAGAAGCCCAGAAATCCCAAATTCCAAGTTTTATTTCTGTCACTCACTGGGTTTCATTGCTTCTGTTATTTTCAACAATATTTTTATAAACACTTAGGTGCCATTGCCTGTATCTGGATAAATTATAATACATCTTTTCTGACTTCTTTTTTCACCTTATTTTCTGTTTGCCATAAAAATTTACAGCTCCTGTCAATCATTTCTATCATGAATGATAGTAACATTCGTGACATTTCAAAAAAAGCAGTACACTTTGGTACAGTGCATGACATTAATAAATAATGTATACTCGTACATGTAAACAATGCAGATTTGCCTCACCACACTCACAATGGCTGAGCTTTAATCGATTCAATTAAAATTAAGAATACTACAATTATGGGCAACTAATCCTTTCTAAGTACTCAGTACTTAATTTCCAAAAATTACTGAAAATGACAGAAACAAAGAAACCCAGCAGTATATAAACATAGTAATGTTAAAGTACAGTAGTAAAAAGCTCATGTCCTTGAGATAAGACATAAACCTGCGGCACAATTTGGGTCTAGGAAAAAAACATTTAAAAGTACTGATATGTACTGAAAATTAAATGTGTTGGGAATTAGAAAAGAAATAAGTATTTTACTCTCTTTGCTTAAAACACTGCTAAAATGAGTTAAAACTACTTTGCCCAAAATCATTCAGAGAGTTAGTGACAGACTTCTGAACAGAATCCATGTCATTCTTATTTCCCAATTCTATATTGCTCAGTTCTGTATAGATAAAGTGAGAATTATGATTTGCTTTTGAAGTTGTTAATGTAAGAATTATTATGGGAACTTTGTCCCTAAAATTTTTATAAAGAATTAAAATCATTTGCTTACATGGCAACCATCACAGTGTAATTGCTGGCATTAGGAAATTGTGAATGTGCTTCATTTGTTCTACATATATTTTCTCTGAAAATTGTTAAATTAATTTAATTTTATGAAGAAGTCATATGCAAAAATCGCTTAGAAGAAAATAAATCCTTTTCACTCAGACTGGAGATCCAGACTTTAATCTAAGTGCTGTATACACTAGAACTATTAACATGTAGACAGTATGTCACATGGTGTTTATTACGATGTGTGACAATAAATTCTTTTGCAAAGCCTCATGCCTGTCGCTGAGTAGGCTGCATTTACTCATTCCAGTCCATCCTACACACAGAAGGTGACTTCTTTTCCTCTTGGATTACTTCCTTCATGCCCATCCTGTGTTCATTACCTTTGCCATCCACTGAATGCCAGAGCGCTCTGCTAACACTGCTCACTGACCCCAATCCTTCTAGGCCTCACTGTAGGTCACCTTTCAGGATCACATGTCTGATCGCCAATCACACATGGGAGAAATTCCAATGAGAACTGTCCTCCCTCACCCTCACTCTGAAAATCTATGTCTGCCCTTTTTAAAAAATTTTTTTATTTTTATATATAATAAATATATATAAACATATAATATAAACATATAATATATAAACATATAATACATATATGTTTATAAACATATAATGTAACCCCACCACCCTCTCCCAACACCCCTCCCCCACACCCCCCTCAGTTTGTTTTATGACATTAAGAGTCTCTTTTGGTTTGTCTGCCCTTTTTTTAAAACTTACCGCGCAGCTCATCATCTTATAAAGTCTTTACCGCATAACCCCAATTTTTAAAAATTGTTTTTTACTTCAGCTTCCTTAGTGCTTTATTTACAGCTGTTTATCATTCATTGTTCTTTCTTTGAACCTGAGAGTTTCTGTGGTTAGATGGCAGAGGCGTTATCCTTACTACAGGTCTTAAATCATATTAAACCCCAGTTGGTTGAGATCTACTTTCTTCCAAGTACACATATCAGTGGTACTCTGTCTGCCCTCCTGAAACCTAGGGAAAACTCCCCTCTGTCTGTTCCCAACATTTCCCCTCTCCATCTTCTAAAACTCTCAGATTTTGCACCAGAATATACAAGAATTCCTTCTTAGCAAATGCTTCAATCTGACTTTATAGCTAATCTATGAGGGTAACAAACCTATTTTCCTCCTTCTACTTGGTGGAGGGACAGTAGGGGAGGAATTCAGTTTTGCTGAGGTTTAATTAACAAAATTGTAAGACATTAAAGTGTACAGTGTGATGACTTGATATATGTGTCCCTTGTGAAAGATGTCCTCCATCGAGTTAATTAACCCATCCATCACCTCACCATATTTACCCTCTTTGATACTATTGTTGAGAACATTTAAGTTCTACTCACTCAGCACATTTCACTTATACAGCAGTGTTGCCAACGACAGTTACCGTGTTAGGTACGTTAGATCCTCAGGCTTTATTCACCTTTACCACTGAAAGTTTACACCTTTTGCCAGCCTCTCCCTGTTTCCTAGCCCCTGACCACCTGTACCCAAATATCACTCTTAAAAATGGCCTTCTTTCAGTTTTTCCAGGTATAAATTGTTGTTTTGATAGTTAACATGATTTTCCCCCATCAGAGTCCTTAAATGCACTGGAAGACCAAGATTTAGATGCTCTCATGGCGGATCTGGTGGCAGATATAAGCGAGGCTGAGCAAAGGACAATCCAGGCACAGAAAGAGTTGTCTCAGAATCAGCATCATCCCGCATCCCCGGAGATGCCAGATTTCAGCGGTACAGGGGCTCTTGGTTATGGAGCAAATGTCGCTGCAGTTAGTGTTAGCCACTACGAGAATGACTTACCTCCCCCACCAGCTGACCCCACGGTAGACCTTCCTCTGCCACCACCACCGCCGGAACCTCTCTCTCAGGTAAGTGTGGGGGGGCAAAGATGGCAGAACTCTTCGCTCTGCTACCTCTGCTTCCCGTGATCTTTGACTTTCTTCAGAAGGACAGTTACATTTATAAGTCTCTGGAGTTCTGAGATACTTAAAAAACAAGGATACCGAGGACACTCATTGCAAAGCCAGAATCCTCCATGAAAAGACGTTGATGTGTATAAAGAATATATTGGGGCCATATTCAGGAGTGAAGAGAGCTTGGCTAAAGTTTATATTTGTAGCAACGTTCCCTGACAATACTAAGTTTGGGGATAATGTTTTATTACCTTGGCATCAACTGTGGAGCTGATATATACATGTCTGTGTCCCTGTGCTAGCCTGGTATGTAAAGAATTGAAAGCATTCCTTACATGCTTCTGAATTTAATTAAATGGAATTTTGTTGAATCTGGCAGTTCTGTTCAGTGGGGCAAAGATACCCTGAATCATTTGTAGTGTCGTATTTGGGTGGGGCAGTTGTGACCAAGCAGGTGATGAGTGCTCAATATTATCAAATTTCTGAACACTGAGAAGCCATACATCTGGGAAATTTATATCATCATTATTTGGGACATTAACTTATAATATGTCTTTTATAAAGTAAAAAGAGCACTTTTAAGGACTTTCCTTATGGTAAGCCACTTGAAAAATACTTTAAAGTAAGAACCTGGCTCTATCTCCTGTGGCTTGCACATTGTTGTGCTGTGTAATGGTGGTCAGTATTCATAAATATGACCCTAGTAACCCTAAAAGTTCTTACAGTACATTTTGAATGAATAATTATTAAATATAAATCAAATATTAAGTCATACTCTATCATGCTCATTGTTCTATTACTTATTTATTGTAGAAATATTATTTAAAAATTAGTGATCCATGCAGAGACTCTTTTATTCCCCAGCTTTACTTCCTAATCAACATTTAACACTGTATAAGTTTAAGGTGTATAACATGATGCTTTGATACACATATGTACTGCAGTATGATTTTTATAACAAGGTTAGACACACCTCCATCACTTCACATTACTTTTGTGTGTGTGCATGTGTGTACATGCACATGTATGTGGTGTGAACCCGTAAGATGTATTCTCTTAGCAACATTCAAGTACACAATACAGTATTGTTAACTATAGTAGCCGTGCTGTACATTATTAGATTCCCATAACTTACTTGTTTTGTAAATGGAAGTTTATACCCTTTGACCAACATCACCCCATTTCCCCACCCCGTCCCAATCACTGGCAACCACCATTCTACTTTCTGTTTCGGTGAGTTCAACTTTTTTAGATTCCACATATAAGTGAAATTATATGGTATCTTTCTCTGACTTATTTCACTTAGCATAAACCCTGTAGATCCACCCATATTGTTGTACATGGCAAGATTTCATTCTTCTTTATGGAAAAATATATTTCATTGTACATCTACTACATTTTCTTTATTCATTCATCTCTCTATCCATTCATCTAACACTTAGTTTGTTTCCATGTCTTGGCTGTTGTGAATAATGCTACAGTGAACACAGAGAGTGATTTCATTCTCTTTGGACATATACCCAAAAATGGAAATTTTGGATCATATGGTATTTTTAATTTTTTGAGGAACCTCCATACTTTTTTCCATAGGAGCTGTACCAGTTTGCAATCCTACCAACAGTGTAAAAGGATTCTCTTTTTCTCCACATCCTCCCCAACACTTGTTCTCTCTTGACTCTTCGACAACTGCCATTTGAAAGAGCAGAGGCTCTTAATGTAGTATCCATGAAGATTTCTAGGAGGCCATGACTTCCTGAAAATATATGCAAAATTGAATGCACATGCAAAGCTTTATGGGCTTCCTGGCTTTCAACATATTCCTAAAGGGGTTGGTGGCTCAAAAAAAAAAAAAAAAATTAAGGATCATTGGTATAAGAAGATGTATGTCTGCTTTCAAGTGATTGGGATGTAACCAGAACAGCTCATTTCCTCATTATTATAAATAAGTAGGAGAAAACTGAATGGGAAGAAATCAGAAATGGAGACAAACCATGGGAGACTCTTGACTCCAGGAAATAAACAGGGTTACTGGTGGGCAGGTGGATTGAGGAGATGAAGTAACTGGGTGATAGGCATTAAGGAGGGCATGTGATGTGATGAGCACTGGGTGCTATATGCAACTAATGAATCATTGAACACTACATCAAAAACTAATGATGTACTGGCTATTGAATTTAAATTTAAAATAATAATAAATAAGAGAGTCATAATCCTATTCTTGGAATATTTGCTTACAAAAATCAAAGGGCTTTTTAGTTCATAAAATATTTCAGTCTAACCCTACAACCCAGCAATTGCACTACTGGGTATTTACCCTAAAGATACAAATGTAGTGATCCGAAGGGGCATGTGCACTGGAATGTTTATAGCAGCAATGTCCACAATAGCCAAACTATGGAAAGAACCTAGATGTCCATCAATAGATGAATGGATAAAGAAGATGTGGTATATATATATATATACACACACACAATGGAATACTATGCAGCCATCAAAAGAAATGAAATCTTGCCATTTGTGACAACGTGGATGGAACTAGAGGGTATTATGCTGAGCAAAATAAGCCAATCGGAGAAAAGACAACTATCATATGATCTCCCTGATATAAGGAAGTGGACCCCATGCAAGTGGACATGCAACATGGGGGGTTTGGGGGGTAGAAAGAGAATAAATGAAACAAGATGGGATTGGGAGGGAGACAAACTATAAGAGACTCTTAATGTCACAAAACGAACTGAGGGGGGCCAGGGGGATGGGGGTAAAGAGAGGGTGGTGGGGTTATGGACATTGGGGAGGGTGTGTGCTATGGTGAGTGCTGTGAAGTGTGTAAACCTGGAGATTCACAGCCCTGTATCCCTGGGGCTAATAATATATTATATGTTTATAAAAAATTTTAAAAACTTTTAAAAAAAGAAGTAAAATCTGTATATATATGAATATATACATATATGTATGTATGCATATATACATATATATATTTCAGTCTATTTTCTGCTTACTCATGCATGTTGGTCAGTGTTTTCTTGGTGAATTATAAGTTTGAGTCTAAGTCTTAACTTTTAGGAAGGTTAGTACCCCTTTAGGAATTGGATAAAAATGAGGAGTTCCAGAAAATGCACACTGATCCAGAAGAATGTATGTAATTTCAGGGAGTGCTCCAATCCCTTGAGATTCACTAGCAGATTCCTCAGGTTAGCCCTGTCTAGAGTGACTCAGAGATTTGTGTGGACCATGTATCTGAAGCACTTTTAGAGTTGTCATTTTATCTTTGAAGTTACTAGCCCCAAGATACAAAGTGTGGCTGTCTTCTACATCTTTGGGCTGAAGATTTTTGTTATAGTCATTTAAATTCTGAAAATCAAACGTGAAATTTAGTGCCCCCAACACAGTCTTCTGTCAACATAAGGTAACTGAGACGTTAGCCATGGCATGGGCACCTCCTCACTGCTCTTGTCTAGTGGACTGTGTTGAATGTCTTGCTGTTTTACAGGAAGAAGAAGCAGCCCAAGCCAAGGCTGATAAAATTAAGCTAGCATTGGAAAAACTGAAGGAGGCCAAGGTCAAGAAGGTAAACCGTGAATCGCGTTTGCATGGGGTAGTTAAATTAATAACATGGTATTATGATGGATGATAAAAAATAAAAGAATTTTGAGTGGTGTCTTCCAAATAGTTGTAATTTTGTGAAAATTTTAGTAGAGATAATCACATAGTTTTACTTTCTGTGACATCAGTTAGCTCACTTGTGCCTGATAAATCAGGACCTCTGTTAGTGTAAATGTGGAAGCTTCCAAGTTTCCATTCCCGGGGCTCCCTCCCTTGGGGGCACACCCTCTTGGGTTCTGCTCAGGTGTTCTGTAATAGTAGGTGGCGCCACCTTCTGGACACACCTTTACGGGGTCAGAGCTCAGCTTCCCATTGACCTCACCTTGGCATTTCCATGATTGCTTTGTGCAATTTTGACAACCTCCCAGGCAGCCTACAGCCCTGCCATCCACCCTAGATGTCCTGCTTATGTCCCGAGATCCCAAATGTTGTTTTGGCTAGTGCTCTGGGTTCAAAGCTGCATAAATTTTGAGTGACCTGCTTAATCCTAGTCTCCCAATAAGCCTGCAATTTTGAGTGTTTTCTGTAGACTAGGTTTTCCAAGAACACATATAACAAAAACACATGTATTTAACCTTAGTAGAAGCACATACCTAGGAACAGTTAACTGTTAATAACGGTTAATTTGGGGGGCGCCTGGGTGGCTCAGTGGGTTAAAGCTTCTGCCTTCAACTCAGGTCATGATCTCCGAGTCCTGGGATTGAGCCCCGCATCAGGCTCTCTGCTCAGCAGGGAGCCTGCTTCCTCCTCTCCTTCTTCCTGCCTCTCTGCCTGCTTGTGATCTCAGTCTGTCAAATAATAAAAACAAAAACAAAACAAAACAAAACCAGTTAATTTGGTTACTTAGGAGAAAGATGAAACATATATCCTGAATATATTTCTGAAGCATGTATCAGGTCTAAGACCACATAAGAACTTTTTACTTCTAGTTGGGTGAAGAGCATTAGACTTTATGTTCCTACAGCACCCCTCATGTTTCCTTGAATGAAGGTGTTCAGCATATGTTGAATGATATTCAGTAAATAGTCCTTGACTACCCCTGGATCCAGACATTCAGGGTTCATCCATGAGGTCTCCCCAGATCAGTCTGTTCCCATTCATTTTAAACATGCATGCACTTTTTAGCATTATTCTTCCCAGTTCTCTGCATTGATTAAATCCTGCGGCCAGTTACCGAAACCACACATCCTTGGCTGCCTTGCTCTTCTCTCCCCTCGTACAAACCTTATTAAACCTTAAATGCGGCTCTCCTCCCATTCATCTGCTCTTGGCACTGCCTGGGCTTCCCAACAGCGCAATCACACACACCCACTCACGAAAGAAATGATTCCTATCTTTCCTCCGGTTTCAAACCTCCGATACCTCTTTCCTCATCCACATTCTCTCTGCTAATGCTGTTGCTGCCTGTGGCACTGAGAAAATAGAAGTACTCAGAAGGAAATGTCTATAAGCTTCTGACATATTTACTTTCCTGCCTGCCTGCTCCTGTGACCAAGAGTCCATAGTCTTTCCTGTTACTGTGGATGAACTGTTATGTTTCTGTGTGTGCTCCAGTTCCTGCCCTGTCTCTTGTCCCTCTCATGCTAAAGCCTCCCACAGAACCCCATCTCACACAGAAAAGCCCAGTCCTCATAGCAGCATAAAGCCCCTAGAAGATCTGGCTGCCCACTGCCCCCCACCACCTACACCCCTTTCTCACTACCTGGTCTCACCACTGTTCTTCAAACACTCCAGGTATGCACTGGCCTTAGGACCTTTGTGCTTTACCATGCCTTGCCTTGAAAGCTCTTCCCCAGATTCCAGTGGGTTTTCTCTGTTCCTCCCCTAGGTCTGGTCACCCACTCAGCAGGTCTCTACCTGACATTGCACATACACCCCCCATACCCACAGCCCTTCCCTACTTTCTTTTTCTCTTCAGTGCTCATCACCGTCCAACATAATATCCTCCTCCTTGTTTATCCTGTTTATTGCCTACGTCCACTCTCCACCCCCCACAGAAGTTCTTCCAGGGATTTTTGTGTTTTCTTCACTGATGCATCCCCATCTCATAGAACAGGTGCTAGGTTTACAGAGGTTACCCAGTTCAGGTGTGGCCCCTGCCTATGTAGTTAAATTCTAGAGGAGGACTAAGTGTTAGGAAGGAAGTAAAGCAGACAAAAGTGATGAAGAGTGCCCAAGTCACTTGTAGATGGACCTAGTGATGGGGGAGGCCCTCTGAGGAGGCAGCACTGGAGCAAAGACCTTGGCAGCAAGAAGAGCCCAGCTCCCCAAGGGTGTGTTAGGGGAATGTCCCAGGCAGGGCTGTATGGCCATTGCTCCAAGAGCCATTGAGTAGGAGGGAAAAGGGAGGAGGATTTGAGGTCAGCGAGGCAGGCCAGGCCACACAGCCTCATGGACCCGAAGAAGAGTCTGGAAGATATAAGTGCATTGGGAAGCCATTTGAGGGTTTTTAACTGGGGATAATATCTGGTTTTTAAAGATCATCCTGGCTGCTTTGTGGAAAATGGATTGTAGGGGGAAGGATGACAAGCAGGATGGCCCTCTGTGCTGCCCACTCCAGCACAGTAGCTCACTGTCCATAACTGTGAGCTGCCCTGGGCCACCGACTTTACCTATAAGGTAAAACACAAAAGGAAATGAGTAAAAAGAAAATTCGTAATTACTGAAACTATTTTAAACCACTGGATTGTTTATAAAAAGAGGGCCACATTGGCTGTATTTTCAGAGGGGAAGTGAAAAGAGAAGTTGATTGTTAGATAAAAAGGTAGGACAACTAGCTTATTCAGTTGATTTGCTTC
>ML104436.1:2739-54369 GCA_003697995.1 Taxidea taxus jeffersonii | reverse complement strand
TCTTCCCGTCGCGTTGGATTCACTTCTCCGCTGGTCCTACCTTTCAGAAAGTGGTCGATTTTCTGTTCCTAGAATTGTTGTTTTTCTTCTCTTCGATCTCCTGTTGGATTTGTAGGTGTTCGGAATGGTTTGATAGGCTATCTAGCTGATCTCCTGCTGGCTGATGTCGTCTCAGCCTCCTACTTCTCCGCCATCTTGACTCCTCCCTCTCCGGTGCTTGACTTTCTTATCCATCGCAACTCCTTCGGCTCTTGAATGGGAAGAGGTGAGTGAGTAACTTTAAATCCTGATTCTCAACCACCGAATAAACCAAACTCCAGCAGTAGGTTTTGTGAGCACACAGTATGCACAACTAAATGGCAGAGACGTTATGGTGAACGGTTTCCAAAGCCACCAGAAGGAGAACCAGCCACATACTTTTTATAGAGAGAGTGTATCACTTATAGGCAGGAGATACCTACAGAAAGTCACAGCTTCTATCAATATACTGTTGCTTGAGTAATAGAATAATCCCAGGAAGGTAATGCACCTAAATCCTGCTGTAAACCAGACACTCTTCACCACGGGCTTCTACAGGGAGGTATCTGCTGAAATCCAGCCTAGGAAAGAGGAAGGACGTGTCCTTCCTGATGGATCTGTGACCCTCAAATCCAGTGCAAGATCCAATACAGAACGTTGCTATTTAGCTGAGCTAGTTCTCAAATAACCCAAATCCACAGGATTCTGAATTCTTGCTTCATTATTGATGCTGGAGAGGGTCCTTTTTTCTGGATTTAGTGCTGTCATTTTGGGCAGGGATTACTTTTAACCCCCAAACTTAGATTCTTGTAGTTAACTGGCATTTTGTATTTCTACATTCATGCTTCTGCATGTGTATGGCTACAGAAGTAAGACTTTGTTACATTAAGTAAGACTTTCTTACATTCATTCTTTAGAATGAATGACTCTCTCCAGGTAGAATTTCATCATGCACATTAGGGTAACTAAAAAAATAAGGTAAAGAGCAGTTATTACATATGAAAAATGTGCAACAGAATTTGTCACAATTAGGTATCTTTATTTCTCCTCCCTCTTCATTCTGATTATATAAGTACAATTTATTGGTGATTTTCCTTGAAGTACTTTTTATCTATCATGAAAGCCAAGGCTATTTTACTTAGAAAAATCTGTTTAAACTTTTCTTGGATGGTGGCCCCCCAAAGGTAAGTCCACAAGGAACCTCAGAATGTGAACTTGGAATAGAGTCTTTGCAGATGTGATTAAGAGAAGGATCTGAAGATGATATCACCATGGATTAAAAGGTTCCTACATCCAATGATGTGTGTCTTATAGGAGGAAGAGACCCACAGACCAGGGGACAAGGCCATGTGGAGACATGGGCAGACACAACATTGGAATATTGGCAACCACAAGGCAAGGAAAGCCATACATTATTGAGTCATTAGAAACTAGGGGAGAGGCATGGACCAGACCCTCCAGAGGGACCCAACCCTGCTGACACCTTATTTTTGGACTCCTGACCTCCCAAACTGTTAGAAAACACGTTTTTGTCATTGTAAGCCACATTTGTGGTTATTTGATACAGCAGCTCTATGAAGCTAATAGAGTAGCTAATCATAACATCCAAAACACCATTTTATTTAGGTTATTTCCTATTGACTTTCATGAAGATAGCCAAAAAAGAAACTGTTGTTTAAAAAAAAATCACTTTATTGTCCTCGGATCTTGTTTTTGCATTTTTGAAATGTATGTTCTTGAATTTTTTAAATTTCTGCTTTGGTTAGTTAGGGTTTATGGCTTACCAGCATATAAGTTATGAGTTGGAAAAAGGAGCTCATTAGAGATCCTTGAACAGTGAAGAATGGTCATTTGAACTTGGCCTTCGTACTTCACTTGGGCAACAAAGTGTAAAGCTATGACATTCCTTTTAGAACTTGGGATGTAATTTAGATGATCTCAGCTGTAGCCAGCCATCTGGAGAGAACTGGGATGCAGGATGGAACAAAGCCATCAGAAATGGAAAAATATGCTGTCACCATCAAGATCATCATCAAAACCTTGTTACTGAGGTCATATCGCTGAAGCAGGTTCTAGAGAGCGTCATAGAAGCTTCTGCCATCAAGACAGGGCATATCTTAAGAGAAAGCTAGATGAATAGTTTCGACTTGTATGACTCTTGCCTGGGACTTGTTTGCACGTTTCCAGGTGGAAGGCAGAACCCACAGAGTGTAACTATGGCCTGTGTAAGGACTCAGCTTAAATTGAGGGCAACCCAAGTCAATCCCATGTAATCTGGGTCCCCGGAGGCTTGCCGCGGAGACGGAGTATTCTGCAGGACAGTGCCTGCAGGGTGTGCGGTGTGCTCTTCTGTAGGTGTGCTGAGTTGAGGGGCTAAGGGGACAGCCATGTGGGAAGAAACCAGCCTTCAGTTGCAGATGGCCGTGTGACTGTGAAGACTGGTGTTAGAGGCTGAGGCACAGCTTTGCGTGTGGTCAATGCCCCCTTACTAGTCCTCCACTTTTTTAAATTAAGATTTTATTTATTTACTTGACAGAGAGATCACATGTAGGAAGAGAGGCAGGCAGAGAGGGGCGGGGGGGAAGCAGGCTCCCCTCCGAGCAGAGAGCCCGATGCGGGACTTGATCCCGGGACCCTGAGATCATGACCCGAGCCAAAGGCAGAGGCTTAACTCACTGAGCCACCCATATTCCTCCACTTTTAAAGCCTTCCGAGGCTTCCCTGCCATGACCATCTTGTGGGGGCCCACTTACTCTCTAGTTCTCTCTTTTCAATAAAAGCCCGAAGATTTTTGTTCCGGCAGGTTTGGGCTCAGCCCTGCCCTGCCTCCAGCCCCCCGGGGCAAATGGATTGTTTTAGGAATCTGAGCAAGTATTCCCATTAGTCCCCATCAGAATGCTGCCTAGGACTTGATGTAAGGATCGGGGCAGCTGGCTTGGAACGGGGGTCATGCAGATATTGCTACCAAGGAGGAGTCAGACACAAAATGGGCAGGGGATGAGCAACGTCCACTCCCGTCCTCCCTGCACCCCCCGAGAAGCAGCTCTGTTGCTTGTCGCTTGAACAGCAAGTGCAGACACAGAAGGAAAGGAAGGAGACAGAGACCAGTCAGCTGCCCTTCCACTTTCGCAGGAGAGGAGCCCGGTCCCCAGCAGACTAACATCCGTTGGTGTTAGTCTTTTTAGCTCAGATGTATTGCTGGTTATGAAGTGATACCTAATTATGGTTCTAGTTTGCGTGTTTCTGGTTACCGAGGATGCTGAGCACATTTTCATATACTTACTGGCCATTCTGTGGAGAGGTACTCTTCAGGCCCTTCGCCCATTTCCTAGTGGCTCACCTGTCTTCGGTGTATTCATTGTAAGGGGCGCCTGGGGGGCTCAGTCGGTCACACGCCTGCCTTTGGCTCAGGTCATGGTCCCAGGGTCAGGGGATTGAGCCCCGCATCGGGCTCCCGCTCACTGAGGAGTCTTCTTCTCCCTCTGCCTGCTGCTCCCCCCATGCGTGCTCTCTCTCTCAAATAAAGAAAATCTTAAAACAATCTTTATTGTACCGTAAGAGTTATTTGTGTATTCTAGATAAATAGTCACATATCTATCACTACATGTGGACCTTCACTTCTGACCCTGAGCTGAGGTTTTGATGGTAATGTTCATCGTGTGAGTTTCAGGATGAGACAGAACATTCTCTAGCCGCGTGAATGAGGCCCACGACGGGCCCACCCTGCCTGCCCACCTCCTGCGAAGCCCACCCACTTACTCTTGCGAACCACCGCAAGCCCGGGTCACTGCGGGAAATGCAGCGTTTACTGGTATTATCCCACAGGCCTTCTCAGTTTTCCTTTTCTGGATTACCATAGGGGCCCAAAACACGTATTGTATTTATTCTGTGCCTACTGTATACAGGAAGACGCAGTCGTTAACTTCGGACACCTGCAGTTTGAGAGCCGTCCGGATGTATGAACATGTGGCGATCCATGATGCTGAGACGTCATCTAAATTTGCAAATGGACGGCACAGCGCGAGAGCCGCCCGAGCGTGGCTGGAGCTGTCCAGAGCAAGCCACTCCCGGAGCCCATGGACTGTCTGGCACGTGAGAGGCTGCCAGTAACAATTAATTCCAGTTGATAAAAAGCATATCTGTGAGCACACGTGCCTGGTCTTTGGACTCCACAGGTTCGGTAGGAGGACCGGGAGATGGGATGGGTGGGAACATCAGAAGGAAGATTTTCTGGAGCCGTTGGGGCAAGAGGCAAGAGGCGCCGTGGAACTTTCCATCACCGCGGTGGAGCAGAGGGAGAGGCTGAGGGCTGTTGCTTGCCCTGGTGGGGGTGAGGTGCAGGGGCAGAAGGAGAAGGAGACAGAAGGAAGGACAGCCGGGGCGGGGAGGGGAGAGCCATCAGCGGTCACAGTGACCTTGTGCACCCAGGGGTCAGAGGTCAGGGTGGAGGCGGGAGACTGAGGAGCGCCTGGCTAGTTCGGGGGCCTCAGGATTCAGTGGGTTGGCTTAGAACTCACTCACTGGCCGCAGAACGAAGGGGCCCATCCTCACCCGCAGCCCTTCCCTGTTCCCACAGTCCCTGCGGCTCAGTTTGGCTCTGAACACACCTGGTTCATTCCGACTGTGGTGACGGCGTTTACGGACACGAGGAGGAATTTCCGGGAAGTGAAGATAAGCCACAGGCCAGGACTGAGCGATCTGATACTGGCTTGGGGCCCAACGCCAGGAAAGCAGCGGGCTGAGGCGGGAAACTTGTTTGAGATGGTGCTTGGCATTTTCGCAAGACTCTGGAGATGTCAATTGCGGCTCGAGGTGAACGTGTCTCCAGGGTGAGGTGACAGCCTCCTCCTGCCGTGGCCGTGTGCTGCTCAAGCCCGTGCCTGTGGGACAGCGAGACATCTCGGAAATCGCTTTCTTCCTAGCCCGTATTTGTGCTGAACTCCAAACCCTTCACTCCAGCAGCTCATTGTCATCACCAACACAGAGAGCACAGAGGAGCATTCCCCTCATTATCAACGGAAAACAAAACCAAGGACTCTTCTCCGTGCTCGATGCCTTCTGAATACGAATGCGTACGAGCTCAGATTAAATTAATCTCCGCTGTACAGTCACACTTGGCAAATGAATCATAAAATAGTCTCCTTTCCCATGACAAGTTGCCCTTGACAGCAAATTAAAATCTTAATAAGGGTTTCTAAAATACACATGCATATTTACATGATAAGCTCCCTTCGTGGAGCTCAATGTCAAAATACAAATTGTTTTGCTTTGTATTTCAGAAAAGGTGAACTTTTAAGAACATCTCTCAGACCTTTTTATCTGGTGGGTTCAAGTCCCCATACACCTGAGTTCCGTTCATTTACCTTCACAATGATCGTTTTGGAAATCTTGTTAGAGTTGTTGGCTGAGGCTTTGTTCTTTAGAATGGCATAAAGATCACTCGTTAGCTCTTTACTGAAATAATACACATGTTCATGGTGTAGGTCTCTACCTCCCACCCTTCCTCAATAACAGTGTCTTCTAACGTGCAATAGAGAGGGGTCAGGGGACAGTTATGGACGCAGATTCCTGTTAAGGTCGCAGCCCAGGGACACAGGCTAAGACCCTTGACCTAATCACGTGGTAACAGAGTCCTTCTTCTCTCCCACGTTTGCCACCATGTCTAGTAACAGTAGCATGTAATGGGGGAGGGCTGTGGGACTCAGAATCTAGGGAGGACCTCCTGGGGAAGCCCCAAAGATGTCATGGGAGATGGTACTAGAAAACCCTGCAGCCTCTGACACATTCAGCTACAATAAGCATTAAATACAGCCCAGATCTCCCATGAATTGTCTCTTTACCTCCAGTTCCTGCTGCGCAGTAGGTCATGTCTGGCTTTCAATTAAAAAAAAAATCACAAGGCACACTAAAGGGTGAGAAAATGCACAATCTGGAAAGACAACAGAAGCATCCGATGATGTCATCATTTCGAGTTGACACAGAGTTTGGGATTGTTTAAAGTAACTGTGATTAACATGTTAGGAAAAAGTGACAACATGCAAGCAGAGACAGGTGAGATCAGCTGTGAGGGGAACCCGTCGGGCGGGCTCCTCAATGAAGGACACATGGCTGGGGAGAGAATCACTCAACTCGAGGGCAGGGCAAGTGGAACTTCCCAGATGAAAATGCCAAGAGAATTAAAAAAGGAGAAAACTGTGGAAGGGAGGAGGGACCGAGGGAGGCAAGGGAGACTAAAAGATGACTGATATCTGAACTTTATAACGTCTTTGGTCATTTGGGGGTTGGGGGAAAATACAGGACAAAGGTTGAGTCAAGATCACATGATGTCAGGATCTGTCACAGATGAGCGGATGCCCAGGGAACCAGCACGTCGCTTACGCCCAGCTCCGAGAGGCGCATTTTGACCGAAGTTTGCATAAGACTTTCTCTCAGTGCAACATTTTCCATTGCTTCCCAATCTCGATCCCATCATTTCTGGCTCTGGAGGGGCTATTCAGTGCTCGCAATCCTTTCCTAATGTGCTCTACTGCTCAGGCTCCTCAGTCTTCCAGCACTTGTGTCCAGACTATGACTCTACCTGAGTAAGAGAGCCTGGCAATGTTCTAGTAATTCTAAGAGTCTCCTAATAGTGTCTGCGTATCTGGGACCATTAAGACCAGACTGTAAACTGCTCTCTGGCCAATTGTTCTCTATTTCTGCATTCCAGTATTTTTATAGATGTTTAAGATAAAATCTCATTTAGCTGGGTACTTTACATATGAGAAATGTGGCATTATTTCAAAACCGCTATGTTTTTATTTTTTTTTAAAAGATTTTATTTATTTATTTATCTGACGGAGATCACAAGCAGGCACAGAGGCAGGCAGAGAGAGAGAGGGGGAAGCAGGCTCCCTGCCTAGCAGAGAGCCCGATGTGAGGCTCGATCCCAGGACCCTGAGATCATGACCTGAGCCGAAGGCGGAGGCTTAACCCACTGAGCCACCCAGGCGCCCCGATCGCTGTGTATTTAATAACCCGTATTGTACTATTTGCAAGCTCACGTTTGCTTTGCATAAGCTTAACGCCTGCTACTTCCATAATACCTCCCTGCAAACCTGCGCCTGACGCTTGATGACTGGGCTTCACCTGGAGGTCCCCCAGTTCGCTCTTAGGACGACTGAAGTCTTAAATGGAATGCTTGGCAGTCACTTCTTGAGGAGACTATCGTCTTCACTCTATCTGGGTCATCCTAGATCCACAGACTTGCAACTCAGGTTTTGGATCCCAGACTGGTCTGGTTTGCAGCACCGAAACCCTGCATGACGTTTGCTCGGAGGCCATAGATATACGGATGGGTTTGCAGTCACGGGCTCTGGAATACGTTTCCTGGGGTGGAATCCTGTCTCGACACCTCTGCGGACATGTGACTTTGATCTCTACATGCCTATGTAATTTCATACGTAAAATGGGGGTAATCCTAGCTCTTCTCTGACTTCGTTCTCAGCGGACGGGGGTGTTACCACGCACCCCTTGTTCAGAAGATGGGCTAATGTAAGCGCTCCGCGAGTCATCACCTCTACCCTAAAGCTGCCTTTGGTCGTAAAAATCATCCTGCCCCGGGGCTGCACATACATGTGGGTAAAGTCAGTTTCCTATTTGGTGAAATCATTTGTTGGCTCCGTGCGCGCAAGCTTCTTTCCCTGATGGTCAGAAATGTATTTCAGAAAGCTCCCGTGTCTCCCCAGCGTCCTGTGGTCTCTCGCATTGACTTGTCAACATGGCGTTCGTTTGTGACACGGAGATTCCTACGTTCTCGCCCGAGGGTCTGGGATGCAGTGCCTCAGAACCTACAATTTTAACAAGCACCTCGGATATTTTAATGACTAGCTCAGTTGGAGAAATATTGGTCTAAAAGTCTATATGCTAGTGGATTTCCATCTCCCAAGACAGTTGGAAACAAGCATACATTTCATATATACTGAAAACCATGTTAGAAAAATTGGCCCGAGATTACTGGAACCTGTGTTTTGTGATATATTGACACGGTGTAACTTGACTCTCACTTGTGAGGACAATCCTTTCTTTTTCCTAATGGGGGTGTGGGGGGCAGAGTAATGCTCCCCTCACCCCCCAAAGATATCCACGTCTAAATCCCAGAACCTGCTAGTGTGTTATGTTATCTGGCAATAGGAGTTAAGGTTGCAGATGAAAATAAGATTACTAATCCGTTGATCTTAAAATAAGAAGATTCTCCTAGATTATCCAGGTGTGCCCACTGTAACCACCAAGGTCCTTGAAAGTAGAAGAGGGAGACAAAAGGGAAGGGCAGAGTCATATCTGAAGATGCCCGGCCTCTGTCTTTGAAGGCAGAGGGAGGGGCCGTGAGCCCGGAATGCAGGCAGCTTCTAGAAGCTGGGACAGGCAAGGGTATGCATCCTTCCTAATATCTCCAGCAAGGAACACAGCCCTGAGGACCTGAGTTTAGCTCAGGGAGAACTATTTTGGAATGTTAACTTCCCCAAGTGTAAGATAATACACTTGGGTAAAATCTCCTGACCTTCAGTTTGGTTATGAATGTCTACATACAGCACCCAAAACATGATCCATTAAAGAAAAAAAAACAACCCCCAAAACGAATGACGCCCATATCCACACCCTCACAGGTGAATGACTGCTAGACCTTGCCATGTTAAGCCTTTCACATTTGGAGTTATTCATTGCCATAGCATATGAATAGCTTTGTCCTTCTGACTGGTAAAGCTGGAAGAATCAGCCTGCAGGGTGTCAGAACCAGATTTGAGGCCAAAGCTCTTCCCTTTAGCTCAGTTAGTAGGTGCTGACCTTTGAAAGGTTGGAAGCAGCAGATTCTAGGACTGAGATGGCGTGGAGGGGACGCTGCTTCATCTGAAGCTATCTGGTTGGAAGATGAAAGGCAAGAATGAGCTCTCACCTAGGACACTTCAGTGCTTGTAGCTGGTGAGCACTGACCTTGCATTCACACCTTGGATGGAGGACATCAACAAAGGAACAACAAAGACATTTGTAACAAATTAAAAAATAAACTCAAAGTTGAATTTCGCACAGCACATTCTGGTGCAAACATTTCCCCAATATCGGTAATTGTGCAGGACTTCAGGTGTAGGCGCAACACTTGGAATTCTCGTTAAATGAAAATTCGGATTCAGTGGATCTAAGGTAGGGAGTAAGACTGTGCATTCCCAGAAAGTCCCACAGGATGTGGATCCGTGGACCACACTCGGACAAACAAATATTTTAATTTTGTTTGAATGTGTAATTCCAACTTTAGAAATGAGTGATATATCCAGGTGGGTAATAACAGTAGGTGTTATTTTCTCAAAGTATGATGAATTAGCCAGCTTAATTAAAACGCTTGGTCTGCTCCGTGTTCTCAGCATTGACTTAGCCTCCTGCGATTTGGCTCAGGAAGGATTCCTAACTGAAATCTATTATCACAGATTAAAAAGAAAAAGAGAGAGAGAGAGAGAGAGAGAGAGAGAGAGAGAGAGAAATAAAGTCAAAATTTACATTGAGAAGAAAAGCCCTATGTTAAAATTATTCGGGTTATCTCTTTCTTATTTTGCTTTGTTGGATGGAAGAAATCAGGACAGTATATGTTCACCAAAGAAGACTTACAGTGAGGGCTGGGAACATTGAGTGTATTACTAACCTTTTGTTCCTTACTTCAGCGTCCGATAGGAGGCTCAGTAGACAAGGAGACATTCAGGAGCAATAGGAATGTTCACGCCAGGTTACAACTCGAAGCCAGATGCTAAGACATTTAGAAAACTAAACTACTAGCTATTATCTCTGCACTTCTTTTTCTTTTTGGTCCTGGTGCACTGACCTTTCTCCTCTGTGCTGGACCCAAATGATTGTATTAAAAGAAATATTCTTACAGTCAAACTACACATTCACTTGTTACTTGAATGCTTCCTTGCAGATTTCTTTTACAGATTTATTAGAATACAACTGTTCGTTAAGTGTGAATTCTACTGTTATCCTTATTTACAGGACAGAGATGAGAGGCACAAAATCCCGAGACATCCCAGATCCGGCTTTCATTTAAGGAAAGTTTGAAACAGAGAACAGGAGGCGTCCCTTTAGCTACTTAATATTTTACAGATGGATCAAAGCCATACTGGCAAGACTGGAATAAGACCAATTAGAGGTTAAACTTATTTTTTTCGGATTTACTGGGATTTAATTTTAGAAATGTATACTTGGGCACCTGGGTGGCTCAGTCCATGAAGCGTCTGCCTTTGGCTTAGGTTATTCCCAGGGTCCTGGGATTGAGCCCCGTGTCAGGCTCTCTGCTCAGTGGGGAGTCTGCTTCTCCTTCTGCTCCTTCCCTTGCTCAAGCTCTTTCTCTCTTTCAAATAAGTAAATAAAATCTAAAAAAAAAAAGAGAAATATATATTTGGGTCACGAGTGCTTGTTTAATCTGACAAAATCGAGAGATGTGGCTCAAATAAACATTAATGTCACTGTCACTGAAAAATTATAAATCAGGGATTTTTAATGTTACATGACTATTGCAAATATTTTTGTTGCAAATATTTTGTTGCATGCGTATTGCAAAATATTTTCATATATTCCGTGTCAAATAACTAACACGGAAAACCAAATAAACTTGTACATATTTAAAAAATAAGCATTAGTTTTTTTAAAATAAGCTTTTAATTTCGGAGTAGATTTAGACTGATAGAAGCATCGTGGAGATGGAAGGGACTCCATATGCCCCACACCCAGTTTCCCCTACAGGCAGCATCTCACCATACTGTGGAATATTCATCACAATTAAGAAAATGACAGTGATACGTTATTGACACAGCCCGTGCTGGATTCAGATTCCCATAGTTCTTGCCTCACTCTTTTCCCTGTTCCAGCATCCCAGCCAGAGTGTTACCTTCCTTTCAGGTGTCATGTCTCTTTATGCTCCTTTGTGCCACGATGGCTTCCCCAACCTTAACTGATTTCGATGATATTGACACTTCCAGGAGGACGAGTTAGATATCTTATAGGATCCGCCTTCGATGGGATTTGTCTGATGTTTTTCTCTTGCAATGACACTGGGGTTAGAGTTCTGGGGAGTCCAGTCGCAGGGGCAGCATGACTTTTCCGTCACTTCACATACAGAGTTTGGTACTATTAATGGTTGACGATGACCTCTCACTAATGATGTTAGCCTTGGTCACCAGGCTGACGCGGAGTTTTCCAGGATCCTCCGCGACAGTTACCCTCTTGGTCCACTTTTGCATACTGACCTCTTTGGGCGGGAACTCAGCAAGCTTAGCCTGAACCTAAAAAGTGGGAGTTAGGCTCTGGCTCTGAGGGCAGAGGATCAGCACAAGTAATGAGAAACACTCATGCATGGGAGATTTGCCTACTCTCCTGCATTTATTTGTTTATTTGATTATTCCTGTTAGCAGGGACTCAAGGATTTATTTTTTAATTTTGGATTTTGATCAGAGGGGAATTCACTTTGTTGCCCACATTGTTCCAGCTGTGGCCACCAGCTATCTTGTAGGTGTCCCCCATGTGCTTTTGGCATACCCCCTCCTTGAGGGGCTGTTTAGTCACCGGTGTTGTTTGTTTGATTTCTCTGCTCTTCTGCACTACAAAGATGCCCCAGGCTCATCTCGTGTGTTTCCTCCACCGACCGGTCGTGGGATTGACCATTTCTTTGAGGAGCCTCATTCCTTTCGCTGGAGAATGGTGTCAGGAGTTGGGATGGGGGGTTAGGTGTACACATTGCCATTGGTGGGAATCACTGCTTCTTGGTTCTCAGTTACCAGAGCGTGTACTATCCCATGTGTATGCATCTGTCCATAATATTTTTATGTGTAAACCTATACATCTAGATCAAGTCGAATATGAGTTTATATTTCTGTCCACTACTCAAATTATCACGTGCATCAATTTGAGACTTCTCCCTTGCTTCTCTGTAACCTCTCGTTCCCCATACAAGAACCTGGCTTAAACCATCTACCACCCGTCTACTTAACTGCTCAACTCAAGTATACCTGCATGGTGGTTTTCCTGGTGGGAAAGCATGCACGAGGAGCCTTATCAGCCAGACTTCAGGACTGATGTGCAGTTTCTTCGGACTCAAGTCTTACAGACACGCCCACTGCAAAATTACGTAGGTGTCTCTCTTTCCTCTTCGTTCCATGAGCTGTTTTCACGCACATGTAATTCCGCATACCATCTTGGGTGCCTGAGTTATTTTATATTTGCATATGTTGAAGTTTAGTCTTTGTGCTCTAAAGGCTAGCTAAGTCTTCTTTCCTGAAGGGTGAGCCTTTGGTAAAGAGAATGTTCTGGGTTCACCTGGATTACTCTTCCTCTCTCCCTGCTGAACCACAAGGCTATCTTTCTGAGGTCTTCACTTTGAGAATCTTCTGGGTTACCTTGAAGTGTGGTTAGGAAATTGTGAGCTCCCACCCACAGGACTTGACCTCTTATTGTTCTACACTCATCTCAGCAGTTCATGTACCTTGTAATTTAAGTGGTACTCTCTGTTTATGGATCCAGAAGCTTCTGGTCCAGGTAAACAGAGGCTGTGGTCCCCTGGATTCTCCAGTGTCCAGATTGCAAAATGGCAGGTGGCTCTGCAACCTTGGTTCTCTGATGGGTCCAAGAGAAGTCATCTGTGCTCAGTTTGTCTAGCCTTTTCCTTGATGTAAAAATGGGAGTGGTAGCTTCTATGCTCTTCATATGTCAAAGCGGAAACTGGAACCAGGGTTTCATTTCTTGGGTAAGTTTTCTCTAAAACATCTCATTTCCCTTGAAAACAACACAAATTTACACGGGATCATGGCCAAGCAGTAAATGCCTACAGGAACATTTTCAGACCAGTGGAGATACTGAACCATATTTTATATGACTCATGGTTAGAAGACCTTGTGATGTTTATCCAGTTAAACAGAAAACTCATGAAGGAAGTGTTGAAACATGCCACGAGTTCTCAAATATTTGAAGAGCTGCCTTGTGAAGGTGCAATCAGCTGGGTGTGATAAATAGATTAAAATGATGTGTCAAGCAGATTCCTAAAAAATGATGTATTTCTTTCACAAGTTTATTTAGAATGTCAAAGACTAAATGTACATATCTAGTTTTTCTGCTCTGGTGAGTGCATCATGTCACACTGAGTGTGATCCTCTGACTTACCTACCACTGTTTGAATCTCTTCGTTGACAAACTTAGGGCTGCTCACTGCTAGGAACACACACAGGATCACACTGATGAATTGCCAGTGCCCTCTACATCTTTTCATCTCTCCTTCGATGCTCCTCCTGTCTTCTGAAGCCAATATTTCATTCTTGGACATTAAGGCCTCTTGCTTTTTGGCCCTAGATTAGCCATGCAAGCACTTTGGGGGGATTGCCAGATACAGTGAAAGTCACAATTATGTATAAATGGTTGGGACTGTCCATGGGGAAGGTTCTGGCCTTCTGCTGCTCAAGGTCTGAGCACCTCGAGTGTTTATTTAGGAGAGAGCACAGAACACCAGAAAGTCGTGTTAAGTACGCTTCAGGGGAAACTGGGGAGGTTAAGAGCATTTTCTCCTGATTGACAGGTTCCCCATTTGCCAGTCTTGAGCTTGTCTACCAGGATCTGCAGTCCATGGCCCAGGGGACATTTGGTCCTGTGTTTATGTCATTGGGGTGTTGCTAGTCTCACCTGTGTTTTTGGAGATGGCGGCCATGGTGGGGTAGATTGTTTTTTAGAGAAAAGGACCTATTTGCCAAAAATGTTAAAGGCTGGTATAAGATTTTGTATGTTGTTGATTATGGTCATAAACTTGTATGACAACAACAAAAAACACAGACCAAAGCCCTCATACTGGAAAACGAAATGGCTTTAAGACACACCTACTTCAACTGACTTCTCCTTAATGTTTAAAAACGGCTATTAAGTCTAACCACAGACCTCTTTTCTAACAATAATTATATTAACCCCTTATATTGACTTCACTCATACTCATTCTCCCAAGGTTTCACAAGATTCTTGAGTAAGAAGATTAACACTGCTTTGACTGTCTCAAAGATAGTCACTTATGCTTAATTATTGATTAATCGAAACCTCTAAGTATGATTTTTCTATCATCAGACAGCTTGATTAACATATCCCCATATTTCCTGGATGTTTTTCCATATCAGATTTTAAGAGGTCCATAGAAACATGGAACCAGCTCTTTACGGACTTGCGAAGAGGACCAAAGTCTCAGACTATATTCTTCCATGTAGAAATCCTTTGGAGATCATTCTCTGCACTCGGTACTCATATTGCCTTTTTTCAAAGAAGGTTAAATAGCAAACATGGATTTGGTGATCTTTGTATTGAAAAGTTTATATGCTGTAAGGAAAGTATTTTGGATGCCAAAAATGTAATCAACTAGACTTTACTGTGTCTATGTGTTTTGAATTCAAACAGTGAAATTTAGGTGAAGCACATGTTTTTTTAAAGATCAGATCTTATTACAAGACTCATGACAAATGGTGCTGACCTTTGAGCTACATCTCATTATCCCGGGCACATTCACCAAGAGGTGACAGCTTGTAATTTTCCAAGTGTTTACTCTCGTTAGCTACCTCCATATATTAAAAAAATATATGGCTTTCATGTTATTTTTCAAAACCCTTCCTTCCTCTCCTCCATGGAGTCTATGTACTATATCAGCATTGTGCACTAATAACTGGTCAGTATCTATAATATTAGGACTCTGTAGCTACAGTTCACTGCTTTGCTAAAAAACAAAAATGCCTCTACTTCCTTGTTAAGATTTTTACTTGTTTTGGAATTTTCGATTGTTCTTTCATTTTGACGTTGTTTACCATTTGATTAATTTTCTATATACCCTTAAATAACTTCTTTAAATGGCGAAACCCCCTCTTACTGGGAACTATCTTCCCAGGGCCAAATGCATTGATTTTTCTTCTCCTCATCAAAATCTTCCTGTTAGAGCCACCCTCCCACGGCTCTGCACACACTGTTCCCGGGGACACCCTGTCCGCAGCTGGTGTCTCCTCCGCTCCTCTGACACCGGAGATACATACCCATCTGTTACCTTTAGCCCCTTTCTCCTTGGCGGGCTGTCTTAGGGATTTCAGAATTTCCTCTTTCCTCTTTCAGAATTTCTTCACTTACCTTGTTATCTTACAGACACCATCCTCAACTTGAGCAGGGAGGTATAAGGGAGGCACATTATTGGAGAACTTACACAGTCTCACTCATCTTTAATCTCCTCCAACACAGCAGGAAGGGGAGAGTGAATTTTTCAGGATATTGTGCCATTGTGTTCTACACCATAGGTTGCTGTTGACATGTCTGATGTCATCCTGATTCCTGCTTCTTTGTAGTTGCCCATCTCTGTTTTTATCTTTCTGGAAGCTTTTAGAATCTTCTTCGTAATTTGGCATTTTTAAAACTCGTATTGATTTGTCTTGGTGCAGGCTTTTTCTTAATATCTTAATCAATACATTGGATGCTCGCTGGTCCCTTTGAAGATAGAAAATCTGGCAATATAATTCTCTGAGATCTCGATACTTCTGTAATAATGTTTCCTCTCCTGGGTGTGTATGTATGTGCATGTGTGTCTTTACTCTTCCTGGTACTACTATTAGCTGAGTATTGGAACCTCCATGACTGACCTTCTGGTATTCTTAATTTTCCCTCCTATTAAGATGAATCATAGGACATTGTAAGTATTCAGTCATTCTTTAATCACCAAAGTGACAATTCCATTTGGTTGAGTGTATATGTCAATTTATGAAACACTGCTTTGATTATATCATACAAATTATTTTATATTAATCATGATGTTTTAAATTTATAACTTATTTGCATTCAGTATCAAGATTCTTGTTGAATATCAAGGTTCAATGTGTTCTTTTAGTCTCTTGATGTTAATTGTACTTTTTGAATATTTTCTTCTACTTTGTGAAATTGTTTTTTCTTCAAAAAAATTTTACTCCTTGCTTTCCCCTAGGAAGTTTTATTGAAGTATCTTGTAATGTTTAACTGTCTGTTGATGTTAAAAAATGGATCCGTAGAAAGCTAATTTAAAGCTCTGTGTTCACAGTAGGGTAGGCAGGTGATTGGATGTGGACCCATCCATTTTCTTGCTAGAGCCTAGGATACAAAAAATTGTCGGCCGTTAACATTTTCCTCTGAGATCAATTTTGTCCTATCTTCCGCCTGAAGGCCGTATGATCAACTTTCAATTTTGAGGAGTTGGGCAGAGGAGAAGAGAAAGATTGCACAGTTGAGTTCATAAACTTCAATTTAATTCCTTAGTTTTATGGTAAGGCCTGCCTGCTGCCATGCACGGGGCCTGCTGTGCGGTACTGAGTCTCTCTGGGGGGACAGGCAGAGCCACTAGGCTCAGAGACAGAAGGGATCCTGGACACCTCATTGCCTGGTGCTCATGCGACCAGTCACCCCAGTTTTGAGCCCCCCCCATCCCCTCCACCTGTGTGTAGTACCTTGTGCTTCTGATTCCTGATCTTTCCCAGGTCCTTCATGAGAAATCTGCTCAGGATTCAGGTTCTCTTTTCTTCTCTCAATCCATTTCCACCGTCCGCCTGCTTTCTTTCTAATATTTGTTAACGCTGTGTTTTCTTCATCCACGGTTTCTGGGAGTTTAATACTTTCCTGTCATTTTAGTAGGACTTCTGGAAGGAACAGACATACATGAGCATGTATTTAATCTACTACATATAACCAGAATTCCTACAATTTATCTGGTTAGGGATGTTACGAAACTGTTTTCTAAATCGCATGGCAGCCACCATGCATTATCGAACAGAGCAGAACTGTGAATTTTACGGCTTTGTCATTACACATAAGTAAAGGAGAAGTGGGGATACTCGATCTTGAAGGTCTGAGGCTGAAAGCATCTCATTTATCGAATTTGAGAAGCTTGTGATCCCTGGGGTGGAGACTGGTATTCCTCTCCCGGTGGATCCTCACCTGGCTCTTGGAGGAGATGGCGTGTGAGTAGAACTTCATGGATATGCCGTCACTTCCAAGTAAACTCATTCGGAGTGGAGGCTGGTACGTCGTCATCTTTGTTCTTCCAACGGATTAGCCTGGATGCAGTTCCTTCATTTGGAAATGGAGACTGGATATATACACAAGGCAGGATACCTGTCCAATGAGAGCATTTTAAACCCATTTTTGGAGTCAGACCACTTAACGATAAAAAATTAGGCATGTGCCCTCAGAAACTTGGAGGTCGTTCGACTGGCAGAATGTGTCTGTGTGATCTCTGCTCAATGCTCTTTGGAGGGAATTCCGGGGCAAGGACCTGGCTTGGCTGAGAACATCTCTGATGATTAGTTCTTCAAGGGGTTATTTATTTTATTTATTTTTTAATTTTTAACAAATATTTTATATATTTATTTGACAGAGACCACAAGTAGGCAGAGAGGCAGACAGAGAGGAGGAAGCAAGCTCCCCCGCTGAGCAGAGCACCCCATGCGGGGCTCGATCCCAGGACCCTGAGATCATGACCTGAGCTGAAGGCAGAGCCTTCACTGGTGGCACTGAGCCACCCAGGTGCCCCTTAAGGGGTTATTTAAGAATGATTAAGATATGACTTTGGGAAAGTGGAATGTGTTATTTGTAGTTTCTTGTGGACAGAGCATCTCTGAGAGTCTTCGAGTGTAGTTAATGTCCCCGACTATTAGCCTGCCGCAGGATAGAAGGCGGGACCAGGATTTTTGCCGTGCTTTGAGAAAGGACATTCACCGAGCTTCCCCCTCCTCATGTTTGGAATCCAGCTCAGGAAGCATCATTATGCGGGCTGGGCAGATCTTCACGGAGGGTTTGATGTTACTGGGAAGAAGGGGATTGAAACCCACACTGACAGGCAGAATTACTTGAAACATAAATGATCACAGAATGTGAGATCAACATGTCCTCTCCCTGGGTGTCAGAGAGCCACTTCTCCTTGTGTCTTCTGGTGTGTGGCTGTCCCTCTCGTGTCTCTTCTTATAAGGAAAATTGGCCCCCCTCATACGGCCTGCAGCTCCCAAGGCCATCACACTGGGATTCAGCTTCAACATGTGAATTTTGAGGCGACACATTCTGTCCATAACACCGAGGGCCACGCTCAGAAAATGTCACAAGTATCCCCATGACACTGTGTGAATCCAAGAGCAATCTGATTACACAATATAACCTCGGGGAGGACATTGGTTTCCTCTGACGGATGCCATCATTTTGGATCTTTTTTCTTTCTTTCTTTTTTTTTTCAGAGTTCTCAAATGGTATATGTGTTGGAAAGTAAAGGTTGTTGGTGCAGAGTGTTTATGATTAGTCACTGCACAAGGGTTCTTGAAATGCTCTGAAATCCTGCAGCTCAGATGAGCAATAACCTCGACCAGGATTTTCTTAAAATTGACTAGAATACTAAAAATTCACACAAAGTTATCAGCTATAAATTGTGAAGGTGACATGAGCTTTTCAAAACCGTTAATAACAAACACTCAGATTTTAGCCAGCCTAGCTACAGAAAACAAACAAACAAACAAACAACAACCTGAATTATGATTTTGGGTTTTTCAAAATTTAAAAGTTATCCTACAAGAGCATTTCCATATGAAGAGGTGGTCAAAGAGAATATGATAAAAAATGCAGGTAAAAGCATTATACAGGTATGGTGGGTAGCTAATTAATTAAAAAAACCCTTTTATTCTAGATGTGATGTATGTGGCATTTATCAGCTTTTTAAAAAGTTGTACTTTATGGAGATGTTTATTTTCATTTCCAATGAATATTCAATGCTCGTACATATTTTTGTATTCCCTGTACCATGTCGGTGCCGGACCCCACAAAACATGGATCCACCCTCTCCCTATCTGGAGAGACTGTCTTTGAAGTTCATATCATGCAGGTCTGCAGAGCTCAGGTTCTTGTAACTGAGGAGAGCGGATGAGACCAGGCAAGCGGCAGGCAGCCCTTGAAAAAAGGAAGATCTTGGGGCACCTGGCTGGCTCAGTCAGTGGAGCATGTGACCCTAGGTCTTGGGTTTGTGAGCTCGAGCCCCGTGTTGGGTGTAGAGATGACTTAAAAGTCAAATCTAGAAAGAAAGAAAGAGAGAGAGAGAGAGAGAAAGAAATAAAGTAAGAAACAAAGAAAAAGAAAGAAAGAAAGAAAGAAAGAAAGGAAGGAAGGAAGGAAGGAAGGAAGGAAGGAAGTTTTGTTATAAAAAGGGAAAGTTTGGCCCAATGATCTGGCCCCTGGACCTTAGTTATTGACCTGGAGAACAGATTCTCCAGGGAGAGCAATGCTGAGCCCCTCCAGACCATCCCTCCTGTCCCAGGAGTGGGAGACCTGGTGACATGGTGGCCTGAGCCTACCTGTGAACTACAGAAGTGTGTCTCGAGGGGGAGGTAGCCCAGGGGACCTCGGAGCGCACATGGTCTGAGGAGCAGATTTAGTGAAGGCAGAACTGAAGCCCTTGCTTCTGCTCACAGGAGGGGATGGGCAGGGCCCAGAACAAAGAGGAGAGAGGACATCTAAAGTAACAATATTTTCAGGGCGCCTGGGTGGCTCAGTCGATTAAGCGTCTGCCTTCAGGTGGGGTCCTGGGATGGAGCCCTGCGTTGGGCTCCCTGCTCAGCAGGGCGTCTGCTTCTGCTTTTCCCTCTGCTGCTCCCCTGGCTTGTGCTCTCCTTCTCCAATAAATAAATAAAATATTTAAAACATTAAAAAAAAAAGAACCATATTTTCCTGAGCCTGGGGTGAATGTAGATACTTCTGGCTCTGGGTGGACTCTATATGAGATTTTTTTAAAAAAGGCTATTATTATTATTATTTTTTTGAGCAGTTTTAAGTTTGCAACAAAATTGAGAGGCAAGTACAGAGATTTCCCATATATCCCCTGCCGTGCCCCCCACCCCCCACATTGGGTCCTGGCTATCGACATCCTTCACCAGAGTGAAAAATTTTTAATTTTTTTTAAACCAAGGATGAATCTACATCAATACTTTTTTTTTTTTTAAAGATTTTATTATTTATTTATTTACTTGACAGACAGAGACACAGTGAGAGAGGGAACACATGCAGGGGGAGGGGCAGAGGGAGAAGCAGGCTCCCTGCTGAGCCAGGAGCCTGACATGGGGCTCAATCCCAGGACCCAGGGATCATGACCTGAGCTGAAGGCAGGCACTTAATGACTGAGCCACTCAGGCGCCCCGACATTGAAACCTTTTTTTTTTTTTTTTAGTTTAACGAAGAAAATTCTAAAGTTGATCCAAAGCCAAAGTAGTGAATGAACCACATCTATATTGTCTACCTTTCACTTTCCTTTCTTGTCTGAAACCTTCTCAGCCCAAAGCATCATTTGCAAGAAGCAAAACCAATCTCTTCATGTTAGGGTGGTGCTTTGTTTACATCGAATTTGTCTTTTTTCCTGCTTCCTGTAGATGGAGCTAAATCCTCAAGCATGTGTTTACACCTCTTTGAAGTTCCCGGGAAGGAAATCCTTGGAATTTTTCTCCTCCTTGAAGACAGTAACAGTTTCTACTCTTGGTCCTTCTTGCTGTGAGAGGCGCTGCAGGGAGCAGGACTTTGCTAAAGAAAGGCACATTTTTGAGATGCAAAGTCCTGCTTCTGCCTCCCAGTCCTCCCAGGGAGTCGATGCAATTGACAGGGATGTTGTTGCTACTTTCTATTTTGTCTAAGATCAGGTCAGACTTTTGTGTTTTGTTAAAAATTTAGCTGTTACGCTGTTACATGATCCATTGTTCTTTTTCACGGGTGTTTCCTGTGTCCTGGTCTTGTCTTTTGCTCTGAATGACCGAAAAACCACGTGGAACCAGTTGTAACGAGTTTTCACCATTTCCCTGGGTTGTTTAATAAACACCGCTTATGTGTGGACGGAGAGATGCACTTTTTTTACTTCCCCATATGGTTTCCAAGACATGGAGGACACAGTGTGACAGGCCAACAGGAAACCTAAAAAAAGAAACAGAAAAAAATGTTTTCAAGAATCTGATTGTGTCCATATCAGGCCCTATGTATTGGTAGCACTGTATTCGTTTATTGGTCCCCAAACCGGAAGGAAACATTTCAAACTTGAAAAAGAAAAGAAGAAACCAAATAATATTTCAAGGCTCTTAGAGATCACTATTAATACAGGAAATGTTATTAAGTAAATTTTCCTGGGTCTTACATGTTTTTTAGTTTATCCAACAGGGTAGCGAGTACATTTTGCTTCTTGAAGAAAAACAAACAGAACCCTTACAAAAGTGAAGGTGTTTCCTATTCTTTCCTATTAGCTACTAATTATGTAGCTAAGACGAGTCACAGGTAGGATACAAACAAACCAATGATTTTAAGTGTAACCTGAAGTATTATCTTGAACTAAAGACATCAGAATTATTTTGAGATTTGGGAAGGAAGAAATTCTGGTGGCAAAGTAAATTTCATACTCCATGTTTCTAAGCTGCGTATTAGAAACCTGGGCCGTCTTGTGTGCATTTTATTTCTCTAAAACTGTGGCGTTTTCAATAATCAACTATTATTGGATATTTGGATTAGTATGTGGATTTGCATACTGGGTTAATTTCATTAATATGTGAGTTTTAAATTTATGTTTCAAATACTTCTCAAAATCCTGCAATAGTCTATTTCACATAATAGTCTGCATTCAGATGTGTAATTTACTCTTTGTTTTTTGAGTTCGAAGGATTAGAGAAGTGTTAATACTAAAGCGATACATCACAAAATTTGCAACTCTCAAAACAATATCCAGGATTATTCTGTTTTTAAAAATGTAATTCAATTTTTCTTGAAGTTGCATTTCATACAAACTATTCCTTGCTTTGATTTATTAAGAAGACAGTAAAGCCGTATCCTTTTTTACCCATTTTTTTCTTAAGACCTCATTAAGACAAATGGTTTTCCGGTTTGTGCCCCATTTCAGGTCATTTTATATTGATTTACAAAAGGGACTCCATTACAAAAACCTTTTGTAATTATCTAAATTCTATGTATTTAGGAAGCTTTTGAGACATCCAGGAATAAGCCAATTTCCGTAACGTTGAGAGAGAATTGTACAGTGGGTACACAGTTGCCTGTTGGCTTAGGCTTGTACATGAGCAAATATATGATTTATTAATTAAGAAAGAAGTAAAAATAATGACAACCTTGAGTTGTAGTGTTGTTATCTACAAAAGAAGAAGAAGGAGAGCAGAAGGAGAAGAAGGAGAAAGCAAACCACTAGCCACTGTGTTTCTATGAGAACGTTGGAACTAGGAAATCAGAGCTGGTGCTCTATGTGGTGGGGAAATTTAAATCGATTTTATATACTGCAAAGTTTAGAGAAAGATTTTGAGCATGTCAGCATTAGACTGGATCCCAGAATGCTTAAAGCATGCCCACTGACAAAGATTATTCAGATCACTGATAGTGTTTTCTTCGCAGAGGTATTGAGAGTGGGCTCGTGAGTGGGGGAGATGGGGACACGGTGGCCAAGGGGTGTAGACTGGCAGTTCTAAGGCAAATCCCTCCGGGGACTGGATGGACATCACGGTGATTATGGTTAGCAGTACTGCCTGATATTCTTGAAAGCTGCTGAGAGAGAAAATCTTAAATGTTCTCACCACAAAAAGACGTGGTAATCATGTGACGTGATAGTGAGCGCTAAGGTAGTAATCATCGGGCAATATACAAGTTTATCAAATCATCGGGTTGTACCTCCAAATTCCACAATGCCACACATCACTTAGATCTCAATAAAGCCGGAAAAAAGGGAGAATTTCTAAAAAAAAGAAAAGAAAACTTTAATTTGAATATACCGTCTTCTGGGCCTGGTGTTTTCAAGTTGGCCATGTTCAAATCTGCTATTTCCAATTCGCTCCTCGCTTGGGGCTCTCTGGAAGCAAAGGGAACTAACTGAGTTAGGGCAATGGGTTTCCAGGGTCCTCTGGGCTGTGGCCTTATTTAATAAGGCATGGCGTGTGCAGTCGCTAGTTGGATTTGATTATGTCCCTTCCTGACATTTTCATTCATTCGATTGCCGAGCCCTAATATGTTAAGCAAGATGAGGTCTGGGGCCAGGATGATTTTCCTTTGAAAGTATCAGAGCTCATTGGCTTTAAATATTTGCTTCTCTGCCCCTCCCCTGTCTATATCTAAGCCAATTAAAGATTTTCCCATAGGACTTATGAAAGCCCCCCAAAAACAATCAAGGAAGGCGCACATTCGGACTTGTGGATTCAATTATAGACTGAGACATGGAGGGGCAGATATCACTGGACTATGCTGGCTGGAAAGTGTCTTTTATTAATTCAGGAAGCGTGGGAGGCAGCCTTGGGAAGACACTGCCTTGAGCATAAGGGGCCCCTTAATGAATGTCTCTCTCCCCCTGCCCCGTCCATTAGTGCCCAGTCCTCCTGCAGGTTGCCTCCTGGCTCCCCGTAGAGGGTGAGGTGGA
This sequence comes from Taxidea taxus jeffersonii, assembly GCA_003697995.1. NCBI lineage: Eukaryota > Metazoa > Chordata > Mammalia > Carnivora > Mustelidae > Taxidea > Taxidea taxus. The sequence continues at coordinate 30,902 of ML104436.1, read as the reverse complement.
TGGGAATGCAGGAAGAGATAAAGCAAATTGTGGTGAATCATGGTGCAGGCGATCTGAATTGCATAACTTTACTTATGCTGGAAATGTTTTCCGGGCTGCATTTCCTGAGTCTATGCGACCTCCCCTGCCCTGTGGTGAAATCCCAGGCTGTCATAGATCGGAGGGGGGCTCAAGCCAGAGTGGGGCTAGCCGCCAGTAGAGGCCCCCAAATCGTTTGTCAGATTCAGCCATGGATGTGAATGATGACCGTCAGCGATCCCGGTCTGTAGCTGCCTGGTCGCTTCCAGGGATGACGACGGGACTATGTATCCTCTGTAGAAACTGGCGCCTATCATGTCCTCCTATCATGTCAAAGAGAGAGCGAAGCATGGAAGCCGCGTCCTGCTTATCACCCTCAGTGTGTGCACCTGGCGTGGCCTCGGGGGACGTTTGGGCAGCGTCTGGAATCCAGCCAGACCCGAGACGCTTCTGGAGGAAGTTCCGCAGGCCAGCCTCGTGTGAAGGGCTACGAAGGAATACAGTTCGATTGTTTTCAATATTAGAGCCACGAAGAGTCACTGAAACGATATTACCTTCTTGCTTACTGTGAAAGGGACGGACGCGCCACGGTCTTGAGGAACTTCATCGAAACAGCTTCAAATGCATCTCATGTTGCAAGACACGATTCCAGGGACTTTTATGTAGTGAATAATGGGGGATTCCTTTATTTATTCCTTTGATAATTCCACCAGAATTCATTCCCCCACCGCCAAGAAGACATTGTCCTTGTTCTTTGCTCGTGAACAGATGTTTATTTATCACAACGTGGAGTTCAGTGGTCTGTACCACCCTGCTGCTCACTCCCCTCTGTTCCCTGGACAGTGACGCCAGCAAATGCCTCACACCTCAGGGCCAGTATTCTGGGGGAAGTTCTCTTACTGTGCAGTTAGGGGGCTGGAGCCATGGAAGCGGCTATTTTGTAGGCTTTAGCTTCCTGGAGGGAGTCTTTAGGTGGAGAAGGGACTCCGTTTTAAATGCTATGCACAGAACCCACGTATTTATGTCAACAAATTCAATCTAGACATCTTATTTTAAAAACACTTAGCGAAATAAGTCAACGGGAGAAAGACAACTATCACATGATCTCCCTGACATGAGGAAGTGGAGATGCCACGGGGGTGGGGGCTAAGGGGGTAGGAAAAGAAAAAATGAAACAAGATGGGATGGGGGGGGAGAAAAACCAAGAGACTCTTAATGTCATAAAACAAACTGAGGGGGGTGGGGGGGAGAGGGGTTGGGAGAGGGTGGGGGGCTTACATTATATGTTTAAATAAAAAAGCTTAAAGAAAAATAAATAAATAAAAAATTTCCAAAAAAAAAATCAAATTAAGTGTAAAAAAAAACGTTATGTACCAGACCCTCTTTGGAGAAACACATGGAAATGCATGAATAAAAAGCCCATAATTTTAATTATTTTTAGACGATGGCAACGGTCTTGGCATTTATGTGTACCTTATGTGAAGCTCAGAAAACATTTAGAAAGCTTTTTGGGGTAACAGAGGAGAAAGAAATATGCCCTTAAAACCTGAAAGCTGTTGCAGGTCCCAGAGCGACCAGCAGATGGCGTAACAACCCATTTTATAGTGAGCAGGAAGCCTTTCATTAGCAGAAAATCACCTAAAATGGAATCTTTCTCTTTGCTTATTAATTCTCCACGCACTAAATGTATAAAGCCTTTGCTAGCAATGACATCTAAACCTATAACGAAAAGCTGTATTAATTGTGTTAGAGTCATGATAAGACCATTATACACAATGTCTGACTCTTTGAACCAAAAGGGAACTTGGCTTTCTGGTCCGATTCCTGTATTTAATAACCAAGGAGAGTGAGGTCCTTGACCTTGAACTAACGACAGTGGCTGCGGAGGTGATGCGAATCCTGGTCACACTACTGATTCTGGAATTCCTTGACTCAGCAATGCCTCCTCTCATCCAAATACCATTTTTGCTCAATCACCACAATTTGGGATTTGTGTAGGATCATCAAAGGCAATGGATACTCTTCAGCTGATGCTTATCTGTAGGGACTCTTCAGTTCTCTTGTAAGGGGATTCATTTTTGCAGAGAAACGACATTTTCCGGGAGAACATGCTCTCCTGCAGCCGCTTCTCTACCATTTTCTTAAAGCGTCTGTTTTCAGCTGTGACCTGGCAACATCATTTTGCCAAATGCTGCCTTCCCAGCCCCCCTGGCTATTTCTGCAAAAGGGGGAAAGGGATTGTCCACACATGTGGCTTATTCTAGGAAGGTGTTTCCAATAGAGTTAACAAATAGCATACAGGAAAGCTGGAGGAGACCGCACTTCTGTTGTGTGGCCAGAATGCAAATGGGAATGTGTGCAGGTGACAGGATGTTGTATAATTACATCACAGGAAAAAAAAAAAAAGGATGATGAAAGCTCATGGTCAAAAAGAACACAGTGTGCCCCAAATAAGCACCTCACCTGGAAATGAAAAGGACAGGAAATTGATATGGCCATCACAGGACTTCGAAAAAAACAGAAGAAATTTACCTTGTAACTTCCATTATTTCGTTGTATTCATTGTCGCCAAACGGCTTGAAAACTGTCTGAGGGAATCATAAATGATTTATGCCGTAATCTAGTAGAGGCTTCTGCCGCAAAACTGAGGGAAGATAATTTTTCCGGAAAACCAAGATTTCCTACAAGATTGTTTCCTATTTGCTTCTTTTTATCAACAGGTAATGCTTTCACTCAACCACCAAAAAATGGGGATAACAGTATAAGAACAAAATAACCATCGGTGTGGTACAATTAGAGAATACAGGGTAAACAGAACTCCTGTCAAATGTCTGGTTAGAAAAAAAAATGAGGGCGCCTGGGTGGCTCAGTGGGTTGAGCCTCTGCCTTCAGCTCAGGTCATGATCTCAGGGACCTGGGATCGAGCCCCGTATTGGGCTCTCTGCTTCACGCGGAGCCTGCTTCCTCCTCTCTCTCTGCCTGTCTCTCTGCCTACTTGTGATCTCTCTCTGTCCAATAAATAAATAAATAAAATCTTAAAAAGAAAGAAGAGAAAAAAAGATGAATTACTTTACAGAATGCTGCGAAATATTATTTTAAACTGTGGTTTCCTATTGAAAGTTTCTGGAAATCAAACTGCCTAGATTATTACACATTTAACTGAGTTTCAGTTTGACGAAGACTGTCCATTCGGCTCTGTGTCTTAGAAGCCAGATTTAAATGAATAAACACAGATAAAACATGGTGCCCACTGCCAGACTCAAATAACTTATTTTAACCATTACCAAGCAGCAGAATGGCCATCCAATTTTCGACATATGCTGCTTTCGAACAGAAGGACCTTTAGCAAAGAACTGAACGTCCGGGTCTTGGTTTACTCATAAAAGTAAACGGCCTAATCAGATGTTCATTTGGAGCCTTCTGAGAGTCAACATTTGGTGATTTTCCTCCTTATCCCAAATAAAGAACCAGGGAAACAGCTCTGATTTAACTGTGAGGCCTCTGCCTGAATAGCTGGGAGAATCTGGTCGAAGAAATCTTATTTGTAATAATTTTAATTGGAAACGATCTCCCAGGAAACATGACCTCCCTGATGGTTACCTAGTTAGAAAATATTCTGGCAAAATATTCTCTGAGGAGCAATCCTACATTATTTAAAAGGTCTCACCATTTACCTATATCCACGTGTAAGCTGTTTTGCATAGTGCGGGTTTCCCTTTGGTTGTTTAACTTAGCTTTTTTCTTTTAAGAAATGAACAGAAGCCAAAACAAGCAGAAAATCTGATAACTTTCATAATATGAACCAGGAAAATAATCTGAACCCGGTAATACTGATGACAAAATGTTGTTTACTAATCATGGCGCTAATCGTGACGTTTCTCTTGTGGCATCTACCATTGTTAAACTGTTGCTAAATCTTCAAATTTAGGGATCTCAACGTTGGAGTGTGCGAAGCCTTGTCCTGGGAGCCTGTGGGCCTCAGGTTCCCCAGTCAAAACAGAAGGAGGCCAGCTGAATGCTGAATGCGATCTGGGCTCTTTCCCGGGTATGAATTGATGTCGGTCCCTGTGGCCCCACCTGAGCCCAGCGGGCAGCCGATAACCCCAGGACAAATCAGCGGTGGTTTGGTCCCCAAGGCTGTGGGCAAAATGCACTGGATCCTACACGTTTCAAAATTCAGATGTACCTTTTCCTTTTGGATTGAAATGCATGGCCCAAACCTGCGTTCCATCACACCCTGTCAAGTGCTGGGACAGCTGCCCATATCTAGCCCACCGAGGATTCTAGGCACAAGCCCTGGGGAGGGCGTGGGCTGTGGATGTTGGGCACAGGGAGGAGGCATCCCCGTAAGTGCTTTGCTGGTCCCACATTAATTTTCGCTATCTTCACTTTGCGCATTTTTATGGCATGCAAACATACAAACTAACTGGCCCCAAGCCCCCTAACTTTTATTAATTTTGCAATTCAGTAATTGGAGGGTTTTATTACGGAACCAGGAGCAAGTCCCGGACTCCTATTACTTGACGTAGGAATAAATGAAGACCAACCGAATGAGAACAAGCAAGGCTCTTCATTGGGAGCTTGCCGGAGCACAGGACTCGGCCACAGGACTTGGCCACCACCATGTGCTTTCGGGAGGGACCGAGAGGCTTTCTTGTGGCTCCGGGGGCACCCCGACAGAGGCTGTTGGTGCACGGAAGCGGGGGTGGTCGAGCAGAAGTGGGGCACCCATGTGGTTGGTTAGGGGAGCCCATCTGACTGTCTCTGTTTGGTTCTGAGCTAGGGGGTGGGAGAGGGGGGAAGCTGGTCATTCGTGCCCATGTCCTAACCCTTCAGGCTGATTGCTGTGGAGGTCTGGGCCAGAGTTCTGTGTCATAGGTGGTCCGGCTTCGTCCTTTTCCAGACAGTCTCTCCGGGTAAGCATGTGTCGGTGGTCGTTCCACAGTCTCTGCAAAGGAGAGACTTAAAGGGATGGTCTTGTGGCTGGAGATTCAGGGGGACCTCTTAGGGAGCTGTGTGTGCATAGGAAACTCCCTGGCCTTACCTGGGTTATTTGTTTATTCGGAGGGGCATTGGCTTCCGTGCGCAGGGTACAGTGAAGCTTCTAGAGTGCCTCCTTCCCCTGTTTCTTAGAGCTCTGCAGGGAGGGTCCTCCTGCCCTGTGTTTACCCCACTGAGCAGCTCACATTTGCTTTCTTAACGCCTTTGAACAGCAGAAAGGCTCTGAGAATGGGCACCTATTCCAGGTCTTAAGTCGAACATTCCCGGTCCGTGCCAAACTCTGCTAATGAGGTCCACTGACCAAATAATTTGCTTTGCAGGTCCCTGGGATGCTCCCGCGAAAATGATGAATAGGAAGATGGGTGAAGGGACGGGAAGATCGGAGGGAGAGGGGCCAATGAACTTCTGAGCCACTTGAACAAAATCAAATCCTAACTATGGAAATTAACCATTACTCAAACTAATTGATTTATAAGATGAATGGTCCTCTCAGAATCAAAATAATGATATTAAATGGCAGAGTAACTGCATTCGGGGTTATTGAAAGGAAGGAAAATCTCTGCTCCGACTGGAGTTAATGGCCTGCCCCTGCCCTTCTGGCAACCTCTTCCGCTCGGAATATACATATTTTCTCTCTTCTCCCATCCCCGGATTATTAATACCCAAATGACTATTGGATTAATTCACACATCACAATAAAACAAAATTATGAGGTGAATATTACTCCCATATTTTGAGTACTCCCCGCAGTGCCTTTTGGTTGATTAGAGTGATTTTTCATTTAGAACGTGAAGATACTGATTTTTAAAATGAGGAATTTCTCCCATACGTGGCACCTAAATGCATATTATCATTTCACACTTTGGTAGAGGCACCTGTCTGAGGCATCCAAAGCCCGTGGTTGATTTCTGTCTGTTTTATAACCAGCCATGGGTTGCCTGGAAGACATAGACAGTGTCGCTCCCGACTAGAAACATCTAGACCCCTGAAGGGTCGGAGATTTTGCCCAATTTGCAACCAACAAGTGAGGCTGCCCCAGTTTCGTGGACGCTCCCAGCAGACAGAGACGTCACGTCAGAGGGGAAGGGCTTGACGACACTTGGTGCAGCAGGCGAAGGGCTTGACGACACTTGGTGCAGCAGGCACCTTGAGCATTGTGTTTGCTGAGTCAGAACCACTGCTTCCCAGAAGGAAGAGGCCATCAGGTCCAGATGGAGGCATGCATGTGCCATGGGGGGTTGTAGCAGAGGAGCCCCGAATTTGGAGACCCCCATCTGTTGTACTGGGCACATAGTAGGTCTTCCCTTTGCTCCAGAAAGAGACAGTGTATCCTCTATGTGATTTACTATTCAAATACCCTGAAAAGATGAGAAACCCTCCACTTGGGCGACGTAACAAAAGCCAGGAGACCTCCCAAAATACAGTGAGTTCTCCCACGAGCGTGCCTCGCCATTGGCCACTGTGAGTAACTTGACCAGGAGAGGAAGGAGCCTAACCTGTTCAGTTTGCCTCCTACCCCGGGCTTCTACCAGCAGGACCCCGGGATCAGGATGATGGGTGGTGGGCCCCGCAGAAGGGCCATTTCGACTGTCAGGCCACGGTGGAGTGGCTTCTGCTGTACGAGGCGCACCATTGCGGGACCACAAATGGAGAACCTGGCCCTGATTGTGTTCGTGGCCCCAGGGGTGTGGTTGGAGGAGCAGCCTGTTGGGTGCGAGGTGGGCTCAATCGGCCAGGAGCAGGGGGCGTTAGTCCAGGCCAAGTGGCCTCCCTCCCCCAGAGACCAATGACTGGACCCCAGCAATAGCCCAGAAGTCTGCAGAGAGATTAAAACAGTGCGTCAGAACGAGCTTTGGCCAGATCCATGAGTACGGCCTGGGGTTCTGCCCATGGAGTGCAGTGACCACACCCATGGTCCCTTCCTTTTAGCGGGAGCTGAGCGGGAACAGCCACAGCAGCTCAGAGGACACACCCTCCGGTTTCAAGCTGGGAGCATGGTCTGCAAACAAGGCCTGTAGGGAAATCTGTACAGGCTGAGGGCCCCATAAGTCCGGAGCTTGGCTTTACGAGGCAGACTGGGGGAGAAAGCTTTCCCCGCTGCCCAGAGCACAGTGACTGCTTTTTCATAGAAAGCTGCGATGCTGGGGGGACCTGGGCATGAATGTTCTTGAAGAGACCATTTCCTCTGGACAAGCAGAAAAAGAAACAGAAAAAAAAATGTTTTCAAGAATCTGATTGTGTCCATATCAGGCCCTATGTATTGGTAGCACTGTATTCGTTTATTGGTCCCCAAACCGGAAGGAAACATTTCAAACTTGAAAAAGAAAAGAAGAAACCAAATAATATTTCAAGGCTGTTAGAGATCACTATTAATACAGGAAGTGTTATTAAGTAAATTTTCCTGGGTCTTACATGTTTTTTAGTTTATCCAACAGGGTAGCGAGTACATTTTGCTTCTTGAAGAAAAACAAACAGAACCCTTACAAAAGTGAAGGTGTTTTCTACTCTTTCCTATTAGCTACTAATTATGTAGCTAGGACGAGTCACAGGCAGGGTACAAACAAACTTTCTCTACTGAAAACTCTGCTCAATCCCGTCAGTTGACTTTGGGCTTTTATAGGATCAGCTCAGGCAGAGACTCAGATGTCAGTGTCCAGCAGAAACACAGAGGTGGGAGACTCTTGGGTGGGTGGGCATGTCCGTCAGCCCACCTGGGGACCAGAGGGACTTTTGCCGAACTTCTCATCATCTTAAGTGCTCTAAACACTGTCCACACTCTGTTTACGGGGTTCTTGAAATCATAAGTAGAGAATAGCTAAATATTGACCAATCTTTAAGCCTAAATAGGACAGCTGAGGACAAATGTTTTACATTTTCTCATCTGTAAGGACTCTTTTTTTAAAAAGTAGGATCCATGTCCAGTGTGAAATCCAATGCGGGGCTTGAGCTCACAACTTTGAGATCAAGACCTGAGCTGAGATCAAGAGTTGGGGGCTTAACTGACTGAGCCACCCAGGTGCCCCAACTGGAAGGACTTTTGAAGGGAGTCTTGTTGGGATCGTCACCTTCTTCTTACACAGTTTGCTGGTGGTAGCTCATTATTCCAACAGGGTGAAGTTCTGGCCTGGCCTGTGCCCTGCCTGGTCCACCACTGTTGTCACCAACCTGTGCTAGGCTTTCCCACACTGAAGAGCAGCTCCCATGCTGCAGGGAGCTGAGAACCCCAGAACCTTCCTTGGATCCAGGTTCTGAGCCTCGTCTGGCCTGTGGTCCTCTGCCTCTCTCCTTTGAACTGCTTTTCTGTGTTCTGCTTCTCTTACTGGAACTTCTCTTACTTTGTTCGCTTCTCCTTTGTCCTAAACACACCAAGCCATCCTTTTCCTTCTTGTGTCTTCATTGAGGACTCCAACTTTCCATTATTGGGAAGATGCATTATTCTAATGTGTATTAAAGAATTAATGCTCTTGGAGACTCGTGCATGTTCAGGTCCCAGAACGCCCTGGTTCCTGAAAGCAGAGTCCATTCAGTGTCCTTATGAACAGTTGGGGACAACATGGGACACTAGGCACGCAGTATAGGCTGGTGGCCACACAGCCCTAGGAAGCATTCTCAACAGATGTAACCCTTCATTGCTTGCTACAGTAAAATATACACTGAACACATGAAATTGACTTTGTTGTACAATGTTGTACATTGCATGAATTCTTGCTCCCTTATTCATTTATTGTTACTTCCACAGAAGATAACATGCAGTGTTATATTAGTTTTGGGGTGTCCAACATAGTGATTCAACTCTTCTATACATTCTTGCTACTTTAAATAAAATAACGCGTCCCCGTATGGTGATGACCCAGGAGAAGGGGTAGGTAACAAGCCCTTCCGTTGTCTCCTCTGTCCCTTCATTCTCACTTTAGGGACGGACAGAAATATCTTGCAGATCACGCAAAACTCTAGTTAAGTTACTCTAATGTAAACATTTGTTTCTTGTTTGCCTTGGGACAAGACTAAGAATTTGGATAAACATATCTACAAATTTTTGTAACCTGATTTCTGACTTGCCATGTCATGCACTTTTTCTTTCTGTAGTTGTAGTATCTTTGTTTTATGTAGTTGTAGTATCTTTGTTTTATGTATGACGTTAGGAAGTTTACTTTGATATATATATATATGTATGTATGTGTGCATATACATACATACATACATATATATATACACACACACATATATATATACTTCTTTTATTTCTTTCTTTTATTATTGTAGTAAAATATGCCCAGGATGAAATGTGGCATTGTAGCCATTTGGAAGCAAATAATTCAAAGGCATGAAGAGCACTCCCTTGAGGAACCGTTGTCATCAGAGTCTCCAGAACTTACGTTATCTGCTGGAACCGAAACTCTGTCCCCATTAAACACTAACTCCCCATTTCCCGTCTCCCCAGCCCCTGGTAAACATTGCTCTACCTCTGGACTCTACCAATCAGACTATTCTTGGTGCCTCAAATACATGGACGCAGACAGTATTTGCTCTTTTGTGTCTGGCTCGTTTCCCTCAACATTGGGTCTTCAAGGTTTACCTGTGTTGTAGCTTGTGTCAGAATGTCCTTCCTCTTTAAGATGAATATTCCTGAAATACACTTTTAAATATAAGCTGTATAAATAGTGGCTATTTTCCTTTCAAGTGGAGTTTATGGGTTTATTGTATCCTTTCATCCAGACGAGAATGTGAAGCTATCCACATTCTTTCTTTCTTTCTTTTTTTTAAAAGATTTTATTTATTTACTTGACAGAGAGAGAGAGAGAGAGAGGGAGACAGGGAGAGAGGGAACACAAGCAGAGGGAGTGGGAGAGGGAGAAGCAGGCTTCCCGTCGAGCAGGGAGCCTGATGCGGGGCTCAATCCCAGGACCCTGGGATCATGACCAGAGCCGAAGGCAGACGCTTAACCCGCTGAGCCACCCTGAGCCACCCAGGTGTCCCATCCACATTCTTTCAAGTGATGCCTTCCTGGGGCAATGTAAGAACTCTTGAGAGGGTGCATAAGAAAGGAATCAAAATCTCTAAAATCCGTGTCAGACCACAGATAGGGATACAGTGTGTTGGTGAGAAGAAATCTGATTCTGCTGACTGCTACTAAAGTTTGACCTTTGTCTTTATAAGACGAAGGACAGCTCCTGCACGATGAATATGTTTATTCATGGATCAACAGGGTGAGCGACACCTTGATCCGGGAGGAAGGTCTTCCCGCAGACACTCAGACTTTTATGTCTGCCAATGTGACTGCAGGTTTCAGAGAGCAACCGTGGCCGTAAATCCACAACCCAGAACGTTTTGGGCTCCGCTTACCCAGCCTTATTGCCATTGTTCGCTTGACCTCTTTATCCAGTTTTTTCCCACCCATTTGCCAATATAGCCTTGTTCTGACGTAGGCTCTGCTTCGGCCGGCTTCAGCCTCACTAACAAATGAGGTGAAATTCATAGAAGGAGGGATCAGAGGCTTGGTGGATCGGAAGAGCTTACCTCTGGAGCAGCAAATTAGGTGTGCAACAAGAAATAGAGCTCCAGAGTGCACATTTCCAGTCATTTCCTTCAGCTGGGAGCCAGCATCCTTCGAGGAATCAATCAACATTTACTTATCCGTCCCCTGCAGCAGTTTTGCAAATCGTTTTCAAAAAAATCATTGAACCACTAACAGTTTATCCACGCTGCAGAATACACACAGCTTCTCGGGGCCACCTGGTTCCTCCCTGCCCAGCCACGTTTGGCAATTTTTACTGCTTCTGACCTCAATAAGCAGAAAATAGATACTCCTCCCCGGGAAAAAGCTCTTATCACACAGCTGCCTCTTCTGTTTAAATGTCTAGGAGACCCTCTCACAGAAGAAAGTGGAGGGGCTGAAGCGTAGGGTTCTTCCGACTTGAACATATTTGCCTTATAAACAACACGCCCCAGGGAACGGTCAACACTGCTTTCTCCTTAAGCGTGACCCTCACTACCTCCAGCTCCAATGGAATCCCCAGTGAAGATGTGATCCTTGCCCTTTGCTTCTATCCTAGTGCCTCGAGTGCAAAGGGGTCTCCTGCTGGTCACCCTGATCTTGCAATGAGAGGCAGGGTGGGGGTTCCTGACTCCTGCCGCTGGGCAGCGCTGGGGGGGTCATGCTGGTGCAGCTGCAGATTGTGCCTTGGGGATGGCTCCTAAGATAACTTCACCTTCTTTGTCTGGAAAACGAAAATAATACTTCCTCCCTCCTCACTCTGCTTTTATGTTGTGTACATCTGTAGGAGGGACTACCTAAGATAGATACCTACCTAAGGGTAGGTATCTATTACCTTGTGAATTGGGCCACTGAAACCGGAAATGAGAGGCAGCGTGTAAGTTTAAGTGACTGAGACCTACCTTCGCAGTCACAGACGGACCTGTGCATTTAAGCTGCCAGCAATAGTTGAATTCTTCAGGTTCATTATGGTATTTATAGTAGTTAGAGGGAAATATATATATATATATATATATATTCACACACGTTTAGCTTCTAGAACTCCCTGGTTCCTAGGAGCAAGAATGAGTCATCTCTTTTCACAGTCCTTAGGAGCAATTAGGGAGAGTACAGTAAAATAGTCATGCTACACCGGCCAGTGGCCACACAGCATGGAAAGATCCTCAGCAAATGTAACCCTTCACTACTGGCTACAGTCAAATACATATATTAAGCATTTGAAATGGACTTTGTTCTACACTTGATGACGTCTTGCTACTTTCAATAAAAGGAAAGAAAGCCCACGTAGGGGGGCAACCCGTGCTATATACACTCCTGCTGCTACCAGAGAACTCTGCGTGAAATTCCTACACGCACACCTGTCTTCCTGCGCTGCTGGCCCTCCTAGGAGACACGCAGCCCCGCTCTCCTCCGTCAGGCCTCCATTTGCCCATGTGGTTTTCTGTCAGGACCAGCCCACTGTAGGTCCCAGGGCAGGTGACAGAGTCTGCTGCCGCAATGTTTCTGTGAAAAAGAGACACAGTGTCATAAAATGAAGAGTGTCTCTTTCTCGAGGGTCTGCTGCTCAGAGGCAGCTCCCCGAGCTGAGCTGACCACCGGAGCCGGACTAGGGGTTCCAGGGTGCCAGTCCAGTTCCGGGCTAATCCATGTGTGTCCTCACCCTCTGAGGACCACTGACACCTTGGAACAACTTCTTCTTCTTCTTCTTCTTCTTCTTCTTTTTTTTTTTTTTTGACAGAGAGAATGAGAGAGAGAGAGAGAGAGAGAGCACAAGTAGGCAGAGCGGCGGGCAGAGGCAGAGGGAGAAGCAGGCTTCCCGCCAAGCAGGGACCCCGATGTGGGGCTCGATCCCAGGACCCTGGAATCATGACCTGAGCTGAAGGCAGAGGCTTAACCCACTGAGCCACCCAGACGCCCCTTGAAACATCTTCTTTCATGGCAATTTATATAGATATAAGTTGTTAGCTGGACTGGACACGCATGTGAGCTTAAAGATGTTTCTTTGTTCCATTCCATAGCTACAACAGTCTGCATGACCACATCCAGCATCAACCGGCAGCTACGTATGCTGTGTTCTGCCCTGCGTGCAAGGGGAGACCCTGACATGGAAGGCATGATGGTAACAGTGATCCGCCCCCCCACAATGGAACACTGTGTACGTGGACAGTACATCTTTTAGGAGGGGGAGGTAGAAAAGCCAGGGTTGTGTTTGTTCAGCTCAGCTCTCTGGTCAAAAACTCGGAACCTGGAAGGAATGGTATCTTGGAAACCTACAGAGCGAAGGTCTGGGAAATCCCAGTTGATGCCAATTGCATTAAATATGCAAGAAAACTCGATCCTCTGTACATTAAAATGTGAATATTTGTGAGCAAATCAATGAGATTGTATTTACTCTTTGAATCGTTTTTCAAGACTCAGAATGATTTTGGTAGAAGAGTATGTAGAGCCCTTTTTATTTAACACTTTTTTTGCAAAGGACAATATGCCCAAATGAACTTTCGATATATTTGCACAGAGTAAAATGTAGGAAGTAGATTATCTTCGAAATACAGAAATCATCCTAATATGGAAAAAAAGACATTAGGTTTTCGAACGCTTAGGAAATAGTTCATGCTGTCCATTTCTTTAGATCCTGCATATTTTAAATCAGACGTGTCAAGTCCAGTTGTGTTTTGCAATTCTTGCTAGAAAGAAAAGTGCTAAACCAATCTGTAGAATTCAGAAATAAGTTGTGTGGCTTTTATTCATGCTTAAATAGTTCTTAAAAAAATAAACTATCTCCATGAGTATTCATAGCTCCCCCTTCTAAGAAAGGGAATTTTATGTAAGCACTACTTTGACATAGTTTGTTGTTGTTGTTGTTGTTGTTTTAACATACTATAGATCCATTCTTAGGTACTAGCTAAAAAATACCTCTCAGTTCAGGCACTATTTTTTACCCAGCAGCTTTAATGGTGTAAACCCGCAGTTCAAAATATGGTTATGTGGACAATAAGGTATGTTATTTATTGAATACAAGCAACAGTTCAATAATTCAAGTCCTATGTTTATATTCTCAGAGTAACTCGCTGTCAGGAAAAGGCAGATTTATGCAAACACATTTAACAAACAATGGTGGATTTCAACATCTTTAACTCATTTTTGAAGAAGGAGTCTATGCAATTCAAGGATTATAATTTTAATATGAAATACTTCCTTTAACAACTCAAACACACTCATCTAAGAGCACGTTTGACATTTTCATGTCCTTTTAACATAAATATTAGGAACGGTTAAGTAGTGTTTGGAAAGGCTTTAATTTTCTTCTATGCTTTGGCTTAAAGGAAATGAAAATTTAGAGGATCTGTGTTTTTGGCAGGGAGAAGAATGGAAAGTGAGAGTGTGGAGGGTGTAGGGGGAAGGGACCATTTAGTAAGAGACACAAAGATGCCTTCTCTTGGGGAGAGAGGTGGTCTTAACTCTATCCCCCACCCCCCAAAAATGTTTGAATGGGGAAAGTATGCAATTTCCCAAATAATTAACAGATAATAAAACCTAGGAAATTGATTTTTATTTTTCAAGAGGAGAAAAAATATCTTGGCTATTCAAATGATTCTTTAGGTTCTTTTTTCCCTTATGTGCCCAGTATTTTAACCTGTCAGCCTCCCTGACACTAGAAGTCTAATTTATTGGTCTAGAAACGTGAATGACATGTTATCAGAACGTAGTAATGATATGATTAGCTTATTGATGACATAATGATTGAATAAAATAATAGTGATGTAATGATGCAACAATTTCTCAAATGTGGTGTTGATTACTGTTCCAAATGTTTTCATGCATTCGTTAAGAGACCGCTGTATGTCGTCCCCACAGGCACACTCCCCTCCCGGCCGTGGTGATCATTCCCATGGCTGTGAGGAGTCCAGGGGCTGACTCATCATAGCTGGGTCCGTCTCCAGAAGCTGCCTGTGGCCCAGGAAAGCAGCCTCGTCTCTAGTGGAGACACCCTGCGGAGTCAAGGACACCCCCAGATCCAGAGTTCCCCATACACTAGAATCTTGTTGTTTCATTCTGATATTTATGTTGCATTTATATTTACATTATTCAATAACACGTATTGTAGATCTATGTATGTCTGTTGCTTAATTCCGCAGCAATAATAGTTATGAGGCGGAGTCAATCCAGAAGAAATTTTTAACCCCTGAAGACTTATGGCCATAGAAATTTTTGTTCATATTTTTATTGTAGTGAAATAATGCATTTTCAGGCATATTTATATTTCACGCACATTCATACTATATACAATTCCATGGGAAAGATTCAATAAAATTTATATTCAAGGAGAAAGAAAAATGATGTAAAATAGCCAATCCTTATTTGAGTTTGCTCATGTGTACTTCTCAGCGCCAGATCTGAAATATAAAATGATCATGGTATTTAGATTTCTTTAAACCTAAGTTTGAGTTGACTCCTATTTTTAAAACTCCAGTTTTTGCAGTTTTTGCAGAGTGGGACTGCACTCCTGACAATAATTTCAACTTACAACAAAGCCTTTTTAGTTTCAACTTAACATAGCATGTGGTGATACATAGTTTTTCAAAATTCCTTTAAGTGGTAAGCAGACGAAAATATCCACTCAAGTAGATGACCCAAATTGTCTTCCTACTGTAGAATCTGTAATGTTTTCTTATTGATTGACTGATTTTTTAAAGAACTGGAGTCAGACTAATCCAGTCTTTTTTGGTGAGCACCCATCCATGGCAGCAAAAGGATTTTGAGCAGTGGAAGAGGGAACATCCCCAGGAAAGCAAAGGTGGAGTTAGGAAGGAATGGCCAAGCCATCCTGACACAGACAGATAATTCAGTCAATAGGTCATGTAGGAATGCCCTCTGTGAGAACGTTCTGCATCAGCCTTCTGTCCACTTTTGTCAGTCTTGATAAGACCTATTGAAAAAATCTAATGAGATCCATATAATTAATTAAACAATTACCACATGGCATGCTGGTTATATTAGTTTCCTAGGGCTGCCACTAATGAAATACCATAGACTTGGTGGCTTAAAACAAAAAATTTATTTCCTCACTGGAAATCTGGGACTAGAAATCTGAAATCAAGGCATTAGCAAGGAGTCCCTTCAGGGACAGAGCTCCTTTTCTCTTTGAAACCCCAGAGGCTCCTGGTATTCATAGCTTGTGGTCACAGAGCCATAGTCCCTGCCTTTGTCTTCACAGGACCTTCTCTCTGCGGCTCTGTTTTTTATAAGACATTTGCACTGAATTTAGGGCACACCCCAATGTAGTATGATCTACCTCAAGTCTTTTTATAATGACATCCATAAAGACCCTATTTCCAAATGAGGTCATATTGTGAGGTTCTGGACGGATATGAATTGGAGGGGCCCAGTGAAACCTACGGAGATCTTGTGTATGCAAGGTCATCAAATCATCCCTGTCACTCAAGACAAAAATGACAAAAATGAAAAAGGACAAAGACAAGAAAAACTATTCGAAGTTCTCTCTCTCTTCATGATGAAGCATCCTGTTCTTCCTAATATCTGACCTCGTACATTTGTATTCTTCTAGTGTGTCCCCCTTCATTAGTCTGTGATTATTATTGGGATAAAAAAAAGCCTCATGATTTTTCATACCACATTTTTATACTTCTTAAAGATGAAATACTTTAATTGCCTCTGACATTTTAGTTGGGATCTTTATAATATCAATGTGACTGAGAGAAAATCACGTTCTCTGTGTACGGCTTTAATGACTGAGAGAAATAATAAATTTCTCCCCACAAAATGAGGAGTCACCGTAAGCAAGGCATGATGGAGTGGAATTCTCATCAGGAATAAAGAGAGAGGCGGAGAGGAAAGGAAGGCCAAGTGTCTTGCATTTTTCTGCAGGACGACTGGAGCTAGGGATCGAAGTGTCTGTGCTTGGGATTGTTTCTTGAAACAAGTGTTACTGTGGGCTGGGGGACAGAGGGCTCTTGACCTGCACGGCTCAGGAAATGCACTCACACTAGCAGATTGATAGCAGGAAGCGACAGATTGATAAATTCTCAGGACTCTAGAATCCTGCGGATTCATTATGGCATCAAACGCTTAAAACATCACCATTAGAGTATTCACACAACTTGCCGATCTCCTCCTTACAAACACCAATGTTCCTGTCCATCTTGGCTCTGGGATAAGAACCCAATGTTTGAGTCAAAAAGACGTTATGCTATTTTCCCCTCTTCTCTCCTAGCTGGGATCACTGCGGGTCTCTTAGTCCTACGTCAACCCTTGAGTCAGCAGCTTTCTCATGTCAGGAGGGAAGCACAAGGAGAAGAATGACATTTGGAACAATAGGCAAAGCAATGATTCATACTTCATGATTGTAATGAAGTTCTTAGGGGAAGAACTAGTCCATGTCAGCACACAGGAACAAGTGAAAGGCAGTTAGGATCCAACGCCTGTGTGGGAAGACTTCAGTCTCTGAGGGAGAGACGTCCTCCTTCCGATAGGAAAAGAGAGACGGCCTTCTATTCATCCACGCGGATGCAGAAGTGCATGACAGGAGCGTTTAGAACAAACCTGTGGCCATGAGACAGGTAATATGACCAGTGTGAATGTAATAAAGTAGATGAGAAAGTAGGAGGAAAATTAATGCATCATGACAGAAATTCTTCTCTTTACTCCTTAACCGTCCTACTAAAAAAAAAAAAATCAATCTTAGCTCTTTCTGAAAATTCAGAAAGTAGAGACTTACGTAATGTTGGGTGAGGATTTACTATACATGAACTAATGTGTACTTGGGGTCATTAAAGAGCTTCTATTTAGAATGGAGAATGCGGGACAGCCAGTCGTCTCTGATCAGGACTTCCCTAGCTCATGCCAGATTTGAATATGTTATTTAATCTAGGAAGGGGACAAGACACGAAATCTTCTCACTTTCTGTGTTAGGAAGTGCAAATCTGACCTTGCTTTAAAAGCGAAGCTGGTGCCTTTAGTAGGACCTTTAAAATATAGTTGGGAGTTTTATCAGAGTTCCTCAAAATTGCTAAAGTAAAGATTCATCTCTATATAAGATTTTCCATTTTTTTTTCTAGCAAAAGTGAATTATAGCTACAACATTTCACAAAAGTTAATTATACTAGCCGATATGACTGTAAGACCCCAGGCTATAAGTAACCCAAAACCATACAGTTGGGTGGTGTGCACATTTTGTTGTTGCTACTTATTCCCTTTTGAAATGATCACACTTAGTGATAAATTACCGATGTGCCAAATAATGAACTGGAATGATTTTTTAGTAGAATCCTAAGTCTGTCCGAGTTTTCAAAATAGCACATTGTTCAACTGAAAGTAAGCATCCTGGCAATACTTATCGCAATGTAATTTTTTTGGAAACATTTTATTTCTTAATTTGAGAGAAAGAGAGAGAGAGAGAGAGAGAGAGAGAGCGAGCATGTAAGCAGGGGGAGGGGCAGAAGAAGAAGGAGATGCAGACTTCCTGCCAAGCAGGGAAGGCTGATGCGGAGCTCCATCCCAGGACCGTGGCATCATGACCTGAGGAAGAGGCAGACACTTAACGACTGAGCCACATGGGCGCCCTTGCAATGTCATTTTTCACCATTATTGGAAAATCTTTTTTTTTTTTTTTAGAGATTTCATTTATTTATTTGACAGACAGAGATCACAAGTAGGCAGAGAGGCAGGCAGAGAGAGAGGAGGAAGCAGGCTCCCCGCTGAGCAGAGAGCCCGATACGGGACTCGATCCCAGGACCCTGGGACCATGACCCAAGCCGAAGGCAGAGGCTTTAACCCACTGAGCCACCCAGGTGCCCCCATTATTGGAAAATCTTAACCAAAATCAATTTCAATGAAAACTTATCCTTGCAAAGTGCCCTAAGGTCATAACATGGAAGGAGAGATGCTTCTCTTGTGGGATGGCATACAAAGGATGCAAGGCAACATTAGGGTCCCCATCAAAGATGTCAGTTGCTGCTCAGAGCGACAATGCTCCTGGTGGCCTTGGGAAATTCAGTAGACTCCCATGTATAAGAGTATGATCATTATTCTTCAGTTGGAGCTGATAAGACATTTCTCCACCCAAAAAGGTGGTTAAGTTGCATACTGTAGCCTCGATTTTATTTCGTGGTGCCGTGCCCAGTTCCGACATGACACGAGAATGTGTGACATTATGAACGATTCCTAAGAACCTGTACGGGGCTCCTCTGTAGCAGACCTCACATTAACTGAGATTTGTTGTAGAGCCTGCATCTATAGAAACATATAAAACACCATAATTTTTTCACCTTGTTTTTTATTGCCAAATAGGTAATATTGACCTCCTAACTCTGTTCATCTGCAAAACAAAAATATAAATCCAACATTGGTGCTATGGAGTGTGTTTGTCTTCTCCCCAACTCCCTCTCTGAAGAAGGCATTGGTCTTTCTTCTCTGCCCATCTATGCACTCTCTGTGGCCAAGTTCGTAATTACCCTTGTCTGAGAAGTTCTCAATTTCTAGCTCCTGTACCCATGCTACCCAATTCACACGATACAGTAGCTAATGCACCAATTATTTTTACTCAGTAACTTAGCACCGGATAATGAACTATTTTGTTCTTCAATTTTTTTCCTTGGATATAATGCTTGTCTCCCCCGTCATGTCATAAAATCGAGCCCAGACCCAGAACCAAACTGCCTGAGATCCAGTCCCAGGTCCTTTACTTACAAGAGTGTGTTTAAGAAAATGACTTCAACTTATTTGTGTCTTAGTTTTCTTCATGCAAAATAGGGTTGATGATACACAGTACAGGTTTCCAGATTGTTGTGAGGAGTGATAAATATATGCAAAATATGTAGGAGAGTTTCTAATATGTGTTATATAATGTTGCCTATCATCATATTACTGATTTATTATTATTGCCATTTTTTTAAAAGATTTTATTTATTTATTTGACAGAGATCACAGGTAAGCAGAGAGGCAGGCAGAGAGAGAGGAGGAAGCAGGCTCCCCGCTGAGCAGAGAGTCTGATGTGGGGGCTCGATCCCATGGCCCTGGGATCACAACCTGAGATGAAGGCAGAGGCTTTAACCCACCGAGCCACCCAGGTGCCCCCTATTATTGCCATTTTTATCCTCTATGTCAGAGACCTATGTACTGCATCTTTTGAATCATGTGTTGCACAGGGTTGATCATATAATGACTACTCCATAAATTTTGATGATTGAATGATAAGGCCAGAAGCAGAAAGAACATCCATAGACCAGTGTGTCATGTCTGCATGTGCATGAGTTTGGGCATGACTAATGATCAAATTCCTGACCTGAGTAGGTTTACATAGCCAGAAAGCATGCTTGTTGGATGTTAATGGAACAGTAGGAGAGGCAGAAACTCATAACACATCAATCAAAACACAGTCCAGTGTTTGAAGCAGAGTTCGTCCACAGTTCATGATGACGCAACATGGAAGCAGACATGGGACTAAGCTTGCAGTAGCAGGAGGGAGAGCACCGATGCAGCAACTGTGGGGAAAAGGTCCAATTTTTAGGTCTATTAGTCATGGAGGGAAATTCCCAACATCATCTTTGAAAGTTGAAGGGCAGATATAATAATCGGGAAGAATAAAATCAATGAGATGCATTCATGGGGTGGAATATAATAAAACCATTCAAAACATGATTGTACAAAATACTGACTGCATGGGAAGTAGTTCCTGAGAAAAAATATGAGTCAATCAAAGTTTTGTGAAGCAGGAGGAGGAGGAAGGGGAGGAAGAAGAGAAAAAACAGAGGGAGGAAATTGAGGAAGTGAAGGAGGCAAAGAAGAAGGTCAAGAAAAGGAAGAAGGAGGAGGAAGAGAGGAATGGAGGGGAAGAACTTGTTTTCTGCTGGGCTGAGGTTTAAAGAAAACTATTTCTGAGTGAGGAGCTTAGTCAAAGCTTTGTACTGAGCTCAGTGTGTGAGTGGGCTCATTACTACTGATGGGGAAGAGGTAAGAGTGTGGGAGCAACATCAATGTCTCTCACAGAGAACCGCTCTTTAGCGAAGAGCAGATGAAAGACTATGATGCTGTACATAGTTTAGAAATAACATACATACCTTTCTTTGTTCCAAAAAGCCAGGTAAAAATGATTACTTGGAAATGGACTTAGGAGGTAGGCTGTCTTAGGACAATCAGGACAGAGGGAAGAACAATAAAGGCAAATAAAAACCTCTTTGTGTGTGTGTGTGTGTGTGTGTGTGTACATATTTTTATTTTAACTTAAAATCCTACTAAAATTAAACCATTGCATATACTGTATATGGATCCAAAAATCTGTCTTGGTTCATTGAAAACTGCCAGATAAGCCACCCATGCAGTTCTTTATTTGCTCCATGGGAAAATTTTCACAGAGAACACAGAGTGCCTCTGGAATAAGTTGTATATATTTGCAACATTAAAAAAATTTATTTATTTACTTTTTTTTTGAGGGAGAGAGAGAAAGAGAGCACAGAGGGAGAGTGAGAGAGAAGACGACTCCCTGCTGGGCAGGGATTCCCCACATGGGGCTTGATCATGACTGAGATCATGACCTGAGCCAAAAGCAAACACTTAATTGACTGAGCCACCCTGGCACTCCTATTTATAACATTTTGAAAGCATAACTTTATTCAAATGAGAGTCATTTTTTATTCAAATGAGACACACGAGACCCTCTTCAAATAGAGAGATCTTTAATTTGACATAGTTACACACACAGGCCAGGAAGGCTGTACTAAGATCATACTAGGAGAAAATTTTAGTTTTATGGATTGAGATATCTGACTTTTTTAGACACTTGAACTCAGAGGAAAAACTTAAGCAATAAAAACTCCAGGAAACACATGGGAAATGTCAACAATGACCCTTTATTCTGATGAATTGTTACGGATATGCATATCCATATATCAGAATGACAGATGTATTGATAAATATACAATTAATCATTCTTATACTTGGGTAGTATAGAATAATATTTTTTAAAAGATTTTATTTATTTATTTGTTAGAGAGAGTGAGCACAGGCAGACAGAGAGGCAGGCAGAGGCAGAGGGAAAAGCAGGCTCCCTGCCGAGCAAGGAGCCAGATGCGGGACTCGATCCCAGGATGCTGGGATCATGACCTGAGCCGAAGGCAGCCGCTTAACCAACTGAGCCACCCAGGCGTCCCTATATTTTTATTATATATAAGGATATGCACTCATGATATACATTTATTCATTAATGCAATAATAACTTTTCCACACAGATATTGTTCTCTCTAATTCACAGATTCAGGGCCTTACACCAATTCTGTAATAAAATAGGTGTCCTCACGACCTGAATCTAAAGCCTAAGTGCTGTGGTTGTTTTCAATTTCTAACAGAAAACGGATGGCATGATGCAATCCCAAATCTCTATTATATGTGTGGCTCATGCTACCTAGCAAATTCCAGCCACAGGTTAAATAAGAACAGGTTAAAGTGAAACTTTCATGTCAAGAAAATCAGGAAACATATAAAGAGCTGCATGCATGTGTGTTTCCATCATTTTCTGAGATGTCTCAACCTCGTGCTATCGGCTAGAATTCATTCTGAAGGCAGCACAGCCAAGTGCATGTTTTTACTATTTTCTTAGCCAGGAGATATTTTGTGGGTAATTAAATTGATTGAATTTAATATTGTAAGATGAGAATAGCCGTGAACAGCATTTTCTGAATGGAAGGGTCACAGATACAACAGAAAAAAGTGGAGGAGAAGAAAGTGAATATTTAAGGATGTTCCATTCGGGGAATAGACCAGCTCACACAGCAAAAGGAAAAAGGGCAGCGATGGAAGATGGGAGAAATGAGAATTCTCTGATATACCCATTCCTTTTTTTTTTTTTTTTAAACACAAAGGCTTACTTTGTTTGACACTGACCAAATATAAAAACATGGTTTTCGTTCAGATGTTGTTGATAGAGGGAGGATGTAGAGACATTTATTCTGGAAAAATATTTCATACTAATGTTCTAGAAAGATGAGGTGGAAATAGGGAGGAGACATCTGGGCTGTCCGGGAGCGTGAGGGGAAGGACCAGGGAGACAGAGGTGGACATGCATCATAGATAATTTGATCCGAGAGTCCTGGTCATCCTCTTTATAACTAAAAGCATCTTTGTTCTAAAGTAGAGAGTTCTGTCTGACTCTTCCTTCCTCACAAAAGCTGCTGAGACACATCGGTTCGAGGATGCTCTGCCCTCCGCCTGAAGTAATCGTCTCGTCTTTAGTGCACACATAGCACACTTGCACACACATCCTGCAGACATTCACACCCAGAACGCCCCTTCTCTACCGTGGCTCCTGATATGTGGCCGGGATTTGGATGCCCTTGGACTCGCCCACTGCATCCTTGGCAGAAAAGGAGCATAGGAAGGAAGCTAAGCTGTGAGGCCACACAAAATGATGTTTAAAACTGCCTGTATGCCAGGAAAAAAAGTGTTATGGAAAACCAAAACTGATTTTGGCAGATTTTGATTACTAGGGTAAAGGTCACGATCTCTATCCTGAAGGTGGCTTTTTGTTAGAAAAGTTTCTAGTTTTGACTTTGGACTCTTAGGGGACCACCTCTCTCCTAAATTACTCTAAATAGTAAAACAAGAGAAGCTTTCACTTAGAAGAAAGAGCTCAGGGGGAAAAAGTAGAAAAGATGGTATTTGAAGAATAATAGGGAGTCAAATAATACAGAAAAACACACAACTAAAAACATAAAAGTATATAAAAGGCTTTGTTTCCTGAGGAAGAAAGTTCATCGGCAAAAGGCTCTGGGAAATGACTGGGGTGCTTCAGGTACAGGCCCCAACACTAAACAAGGTTAATTTGGCAATTGTGCTGCAGGGAAGCTATTTTATTACACCAAATTTTAGTAAAATTATGCAGATATTAAAGAGATTTTCAAAAAGTGAAATAATGCCTCTCTTCTCACTTTGCTTTTTGGTTTTAGAACATACAGTCACTCTCAAAAATATGCTAACAGAGTATGGGTTTGTTATTATTATTTTAAAATGAATCAATAGTTAATTGTCTTTTTTTTCAACTTCAACACTGAATATGCTGCGGATTTATAGACATAACCCCCACACAATCTAAAGCTTCGACATTTCTTAGAAGAACTTTTTTTTTAGAAGAAACCCCTTCTGTAAATGGATCCTGAGTCCAAAAAGTTTTAGAACCCCTCTTAAGAAATCAAATAGATGAATGGATAAAGAAAATGTGGTATATATATACACACAATGGAATACTATGCAGCCATCAAAAGAAATGAAATCTTACCTTTTGCGACGACATGGATGGAACTAGAGGGTATTATGCTTAGCGAAATAAGTCAATCGGAGAAAGACAACTATCACATGATCTCCCTGATATGAGGAAGTGGATATGCAACATCCACTGGGGGGTTTGGGGGGTAGGAAAAGAATAAATGAAACAAGATGGGATCGGGAAGGAGACAAACCAAAAGAGACTCTTAATGTCATAAAACAAACTGAGGGGGGTTGGGAGAGGGTGGTGGGGTTACATTATGTGTTTAAATAAAAATAATAATAAAAAAAGAAATCAAACAGAGAGGCAAATAGGTCATGTGTTGGTGGCCGGGTCTATCCTGGGGTGCTGTCTGTCATCTCTGTAAAAATATAATATTTGAACTGCAGTGTGGTCATTTTTGGTCTAGGATATCTTGTTGACTTAGTTCCTTCAACCCAAATAAAAGAAATCCCAAATATTTGAGAGATAGGGCTAACGTTCTTCAAAATGATTGGGATAAAAGTTGTCAAAATCCTTGAATTATGTGGACACGGTTTTATTTTAATGGAGAAAGGGTTTCCTGTCCAATATTTAATATAAGATGTTCACTTTCACCATCTGCAAGTAAATATTGATATCAGTCCAAAAGGGACACGAACCCTTAAAAACCATCCATGAGCTGACAGGCACCAGAACGGGACAGGCTGCCAGGCCCGCTAATGTCTGGAGTGAAGACTGAAGTGGTTTATAATCACACATAGCAAAGGTGTGCAAAGTTCTTTAAACACGAAGGAAAAAGAGCTTCCCATGGCTTTACAACATGTGATATTTCTCTTGTTTTACTCTTTCACTGCGTTTATGATCCCCTGGGAGGCACATTATGGATGAATAAATGGCTGTTTGCACTTGATTTTTCTTTCAATTTTTGCCTCTCCAAATGGCAAAAATCTGTTTTTTTGCAAATTTTAAACGTTTGAAGATCACGCCTCAATGCTAATTGCTTTTCCCTTCAAAGATCAATTCTAATTAAGTTTAAAAAAAAAAGTTCACCTCTTAATCTAAACTTTTAAATAGTTTTTTCTCATATTGCTATATACCAACTACACTCTTATTGGAAATTTCAACCCTAAAAAGATATCAACTATCTCCAGAAGATTATCAATGTAGTAGTAATATGTAATGTATAAATATGGTTATTTAGTAAAAGTGCTTTTGAATATAGATGGCTACTCCCAAGACAATAAGGCAAAAGAACAGTTTTTTTCTTTCCTCTGACATCACAGGGCATCTCAGCATATGATTTGTATCCTCAAAATGTATTGTTACTTATAGGGTTGGGAAAAAAACTGGAATCTTCATATGGCCATTTTGCCCCTTGTTTAAGCAAATATTTACTGACATCTAGGTGCCATTAATTTTGCAATTTATGGATATACTGGGTTATGGACAGACAAAAATATGTCTATCAGGTGATACTGGTTTTGTTTCACAAAAATCTAACCCTGAATGTGTTTGTGATGTGCTATTCTTGGGTCCATCTCCAACATTACCAAGTACAATTTGCCATTGCCAACACAGGGGACACTCATGAATTGTATCCATGTTTAATAGTGTTAATTCTTATTACTGGGTGCAAGAGAGCATCATTCCAAAAATTGTTTTGTGTGTTCAACAATGACACTGTCTTCATAACAATATTGTAATGTGGATGGCTATGCTTACTGTTTTCGATATCGATGTCTATGGTCCATAAATATATAGTCAAGGTCAATACATGTAAGACACTCAATATTATGATCTTCTACTCTGGTCATGCCATGAGGGCAGAAATCATAATAAAAAAATTATCTAAGTTGGTAAATTATTTTTTTATTATTCCCAAAGCCTATCTATGATCTTTGTAATAGCATAAAAAATGGAAACTTCAACCCAATACTTAAAAACATCAGTAATGTCTTTAAATTACCTAAAGAAGTATGAAACTGAGAAAACAATGTCAGTTTGTTATGCCATTAGGAGCAATTTTAACAATCTGTCCACGCGAAGTAATTTCCTGGCACTATCAGCTAATTGCTCAATTATTCCTCTCATTCATGGACAGATATATTATTGGGATCAGCATTTATAAGCAGTGAGCGATGTAAAAAATACAGAATGTAAGGAAGTCAGTCTATAATGCTTTTAGGACAGACGATGAGTCATATTGAACTTGAAATGAATAATGATTATGATCTAGGCTTGTACTGCCTGAGGTACGAGCCACCAGCCTCCTGTGAGTCTGGACACTTAAAAGAGGATGTGTACTGTCACCTACAGCAAGAATGACATACACACCAGCTTCCAAGGACTTTGTGGGAATAAAATCAGGCAATATTTTTTCCTTCATCATTTTATATCGACTGTATGCTGAAATGATACTTCTTGAATATACTGGTCTAAAAAGTATGTTACAGTTAAGAAAGCCCTTTTTCATCTTTCATGTGGCTACTAGAAAATTCAAGATTACCTACATGTCCCTTGTTCTATTTCTATGGGGCAGCACTGAGATCCACAACTGATGAATGCAATGTGTGGGTTAAAAAAAAATATCCACATGCCTACAGAAAAAGGATTGTTTGTAGAGCAGGTCAGTAACATAGCTGGCAGTAATTTTTAAAAATCCCTCTAGTGTGCTTGCCAGCTAACTCAGTGTTTTATCTATTCAATTTGATTGATTTCCAAATTTTTTGGTAATGGCATGTTATAACTATTTACTGAAACAACATATATTTTTCAACATTTTATTTTGCCGTTCAGAATGATCATGTTTTTGATAAATATTAAGAATGTGCCCTTGAAGGGCACTTGCTTAAAAATAGGGGAAAAGATTCAAAGCATTTAAATAATTTAAGACCACATGGAGACACACCGTCAGATAAAAGTTGTATATAAAAGCTGCAGAGTGTAGGCAACATCCGAAAATGCTTTCCTTTATGCAAAAAAAAAAAAACACACACAAGCACACACACATAAATAAAGGTCCCTCGGATCGAGATGTGTGGTGACCTGGAACACTGCTATATCTCTGTACTGGTAACAATAAATTTCTTGCTGGAATTGGTCCATTCCTCTCACTACATAGCCCCACTTTGAGCTCAACTCCAGGACCATTTTGCTGGCTGTGTTGGTTGAGTGAAGGCATTAATGATCTAATTCAGGACAGTAAAATATATCAGATGACTACAGGTCAGAATTCCAGTCTGGCTTTGGTGATGACTAGGTGATTGGGGGAAGATTCAAAATCTATCATAAAATGGGAGAAGGAAAAGACAGCTCTCCCTCACTATCCCCCTGGCCCCCAGTCTATCTGTCCCCCGTTTCCCACCCCCTGCTGTCGTCTGTCTCTCCAGCCCTCTCCCCCTCTCTCTCTCCCTTCCCTCTACTCCTCCGACCCCCCACCTCTGCTTCTTGACTCTGCTAGAAGTTAGCAGCTCTCAGATTCTAGGACGTCTACATTGTCCTCCCAGATTGCTTTTTTGGCTCCAATCAAACAATTGCAGTTCCAGCAATTGTAAAGTGGTCCAAATTGTTGTTTGTTCTGTTTTGTGACTTTCCTGCTCTTATTTCCCTTTTTAAGTTCCAATTTCAACTCGAACCCTGTGTAAATCTATCAGGAACCCGGTGCTCTTAGGATGATGCTCCGTCAAAGCCATTAGACTCAGTAATAACCTGTTCCCTGGCTGGTCCCTGACCCCAGCCTGAAACACAGGCTCAGGGGGTGCAGACACAGCTTTGGGAAGTGGCTTGGGCGACTGATGCAATGAAGCAGTTCGTGTGATATCATCCTCCAGGTGGATGGCATTGTGCTTCTGCAGCCAGGCAACGCTCACAATTTAACAGTGACCGGCTTTAATAAGAATACAGAAGATTGATGACGTGACATTTGGGTACAGAACATCTGGTAGAAGCTCGGCCTTTTAGAATCTCATCAGTTAAATGATGGTCCTGACTAATCCTCCTTGTTTTGACTCTTTCTATGCAAAAATCTGTGGAGCTATCTTTTTTTTTCTTTTTAAAGATTTTATTTATTTATTGGACAGACAGATCACAAGTAGGCAGAGAGAGAGGGGGAAGCAGGCTCCCCGCTGAGCAGAGAGCCCGATGTGGGGCTCGATCCCAGGACCCTGAGATCATGACCTGAGCCGAAGGCAGAGGCTTAACCCACTGAGCCACCCGCGCACCCCTGAAATCTCTGTCATTGTCAACACCACAGTTACCCTTAGATAAAAGGTATAAAAATCTTTTAAAATCAACAAATTATGTTAACTTTAAACAATTAAAAAATGCCACTGAATTTTTAATAAATAATGCTTCCTTATGAATTTGTTAATTATTTCTTACCTTTAAGATCCACCT